>JANTCA010021268.1:0-23803 GCA_024741275.1 Chironex yamaguchii
AGAAGTGCGACCTACATACCGAGCTTCACATCGGCACAAAAATTCATATACTACTAAGCTTTTTTGTGTGGTAGGTATACCATCCTTGTGAATGGATGGCAAGATCTTTCAAGTCGTGAAAAAGCTTTAAAGTATGATTTTAGCGCAATATCGCAAATTTCAAGACGAAATATATTTTACACACGGAAATGTAAGAAACATGCTCCTAATTTTATTTTAGAGATGTTAACGTGAGAAGGCTTTTCTTTCATTTCTACGTCGATTTTGAAGTAAGTACCCTAGAATACAATGTTTATAGGAAACTGTAACCCTATTTCTTTCCTCAAAGGTTCTACTCTTAGTTTTTCTACTTGTGTAAGCAATACTTTCAAGCCTACGGAGCAAAAAATTAAGGTATGTGTTCTTTATTGAGCACATAAAAGTTTGTCGAAATTCAGATAAAGTATACGGTACAGAAGGTAGGTTCTGAGTGCTAACGCTTTTCTTGTGGAGAAACTTCTTGAATGGTTTATATTAATTTTCTCCTTTGCAACCGGGTATTACTTGCAGAGGTTTAGGTTGTCTTACCTGTACATAATCTTGTAGTTTTTGTCCATAGATGCAGTGGAAAGGGCACGAGATTTTACTGTGATTTTTATTGTCAAGGTGAGAACCCTTATGCATCCATATCAAAGTGTTGCAATTTGTTTTAGGTAGAAAAACGAGTTAATAAGTGACCTAGTGCCTTTGGTCTACCATTCGTAAGCCCAAACTGCGTGGGTGAAATGAAAATTGTGAACAGATATCCCTTAGTTCTTTTTGTACAAAATTTTGTTTTGCAAATAAGTTGAAGTGACGAGTCTGTATCAAGGTCAGCAGTGTGGACTGATACATTATCTTGGTACCAGACAACTTAATTTTTTCTGTGTTTCGGCTTTAGACTTTATCAGTGCCAGATATATTTGTCAAGAGTGGAGCATTACCACAATAGCTGCACTAAGTGGGAGCCGACCGGGCTTGAACTGGTAACCCTTAAACTCAAAAGCCAACACTCAAACCTCCGTGCCATCTCGGCACGAAAAGATTTGCTGAAGGACTTTCAAAGTCCTTGGTATTATGAGAGGAAACCCACTTAGTGCAGCTATTGTAGTAATAGATATATATATACACATGCAAGATGTAAACAGTGTTATATACAGTGACATTTACTCTGATATGTAAGGTGACATGTACAGTGAGATGTGCAAAGACGTAGCAGTTTCATTCGTGTTTCTTTTTTGGAGGTAGGGGTGGTTGTATCATGTCTAATATCCTTGAAAGTATTCCAAATAGGGTCGAGGCCATACTAGAGTTAGTAGGAGGTAGAATTAAAGGAGATGCGTTGTTTTCAATTTTTCACTCTTTCCCCAAGTAATGTCTATATTTCAGTATCTTTCCTTTTAGCAAAACATTGGATTGAAAGACATCACCGGGATCACTCATAGCGAGCGTTGAGGAAGAGTATTAACTAGTAAAAATGACTGCGATTACCACAAACGATACGCGGTGTTGCGCTTTGCAGTCACTTGCGATTGTTGTTTTCAATCATGCACTGGTATAGTACTTATAAATAAGATAAAATCGAATAAAACAAAACTAGCTCATTAAGTTGTCATCGGACTTGTTTTGTAGTCCTTGGACACAAAGAAAAATTTGGTGATGCCTTTGAGAATGGTGGTCTTCAAAGAGTACTATCTGAAGAAGCGAGAGAACTTTACAATACACTTTTATACATAAATGACTGATAAAGCATTTAATATGTAGCCTTTTCTGAGTCATCATATCTTAAAGATAAGCCCCGGTTTATTTCAATTTAGCAGATAAAACACGTTGTAATATTATGACTCTTCAGTTATAACGGTTTGATTTGTATAGAATGGAGGCAAGCTAGTGAAACTCTGGGAAGCAAAGCTGATTTCCAGGGTGAGGCTGAACCCACCATCTTGTAGATTGCTCAAACAACTCAGTCAACGGGACGTGAATTTGGGATTTCATAACTTGATAGTTGTATTACAAACACGTTTTGCGATTACTAGAGTATAAAGGGACTGCGGAAAACAGGTCATCCGTGGGAAAAATGGGAACAATACTCCAGTTTGCTCATAATCTATAAAATTTCATTCGTTTATTGTTCGGTTTCCATGTTGTATAGGCGACCAAATCCAGGTAATTTAAAAGTATGTTGTGCGTGTCGAACACAGAAGGGTCAGTAATTAACCTACCTAATGTAAGCCTGATTCCCTGTATTCTGGTTTAAGTATAGCAGTAGTAAGTCTTGCCAAAGTCATATTTACCTTTCAATATTTGTACAGTGTCAGATAGGTTAGGACATTACAGAAAGTATATTTTACAATGTCTCCCAAAAAGTATAACGTAAAGGTACGTAGTTTAATAGAGCACCAAAGAATGCTGTGGAAAAATGAAGAAGAAACAGGCAAAAGTTGCCGAAACACAAAATTCACATTTATTTGCTCAACATATTTCATGCATGAAAACGGGATTTGGTCAGTGGATTGTCATACAATTTCAAGTAGGAGAACTACAATTGGATGTGATAGAATTGATAAAGTATTTTGGTTGGACAATTGCCGAAGATGAGCTCACGTTTATTGTACATTCTCACTTAAAAAAGGGAAGACAAATTTCAGAGGTGATTAATAGCTTTATCTGTCGAAAAAGAAACGAAAAAGAAATATTCGGTCACGGAAGGACAACTGCAGATGCAAAGTTAAAGAGTTAAAAATGAGGATAATTTTATTGGCTTATATAAGACTTGTTGTGTGCAACAGTTTGTACAATTATATTCCCATATAGATCAGTAGTGTTCATTTCGGAAAGGCGACTGCCTATTTATACCTCCATGTTACCTCGGCCTACCCTATTCGTTAGCTCCATGCTGGTAGGTTATGGCAGGGTCCTGTCATAGTTGCCTGTTGCAACATTCGGGCACAAGGTGTGGGCACCCAATTGGTATGGAAATTATTTAGCAAATGAATTTTATTTTGAAAATTAAGACCACGACGAACAACATTTTAGTACTGAATGAAAGGACCAGTCCTTTGTTGGCTATTCCATGTTTTATATAAACAAATACATCACAAAATCAATCCATTTCATGTATTACATGGATTCTGCTAGTTATTCCATGCTTTTATAAAAATTTTATTTTAGCCCTGGGTTGACAAACCTTTGCTTAACATATAATTACTTCTATTGCCACAATAGTTGAGACCTCTCATTTTCTCCAGTTTCAGCTGTGACACCCTTGTATCGATACCCTACCTCGATACAGAAGTCCTGAGGTTGGGATAATTGTATAAAAGTGCATATGTAGCTAAACGTAACTTGTCTAGTGACGTTACATGTGTAATGCTTAACCTCGTCTATGCTTGATCTTCTTATTTTTCATCATCTGTAGTATGTATTGTATATATACAAAATAGAGACGACGAAAAAGAAAATTAACTTATGGTATGTATTGGAATGATGTAACTTTATTTACCACCCTGCCACAGTGTAATACTTTATTTCTATGGAGGTATAAGTATGGTCGCACGATGAGGCGCCATCTTGACCATTTCCGTGGTAATTATTGATAATACATTTTGGTGATTAACTCCGCTAAGAAGGTTTTTTGCCAGTGTCTGTCAGTTGATCTGTTTATTTGTTTGTTAATTAGCAAAATTGCTCTGGGTTTTGAACTTTTTACAGGATGGTTGTCTTATGACTGGCTCAAGCTGATTTCTTAGGTGATTATTCCGATCAAATCCTAGATTCTGGTTAATTTTGAAGTTTTTGGTTATATCTTTTTGAAACCAGTGAGAAATTTCTTGCGGGGAAAACCCAGTTACCATGGTGTCTACTAGTACAGTTTATTTGAATATGCAGAAATTTGGAAGTCTCACCTGATAAATTTGGTGAAGCCGGTCCATTGGAGGTTTGTGATGCCGATCCTACTGAAAAGTTACAATTTTTGAAAAACGCCCCTTTCGGAGGCTTGCCCCTTGTTAACTTGATGGTTGCATGGCAGGATGAAACTAGGTTTAGTACAGAGTTTGACGTTTCACATGTTACGAATAATAAATCTAGTTAATGCCAAATTGATTTTATTTCTGGTCCTTGCATTTCAGTGGTCAGGAAAATATATTTAAGTTACTAAAAAGATCGCCGACCTTTCTATCGGTTATAGAGGTCGTTATAAAGAATACTTCGCTTTCTTTTTCTTAATAAACAAGACCATGCATTCCTTTAGATCGTTAGACCTCCTGTGTAAAGAATAACATGATGCAATATATGGCACAACAATTATAAAGCTGTTATAAACCTAAAATAGGATCTACTTTTCTCCACATTGTTTTTTCATTCTCAGAAGTTTTCAGAATCACCACACGAATTCAGGTTTGTAGGCATTAATTGGGCATCATTAATAATTAGAAAGGATATAGTAAATAGTAATAATAGGTTGAGCAGGTTTATAGAACATGAACTGCGGGTGGTAGGTAGGATTAGTATACAAGAAATTGGTTGAAAAGTGTCGCTGGCAACTCTGGGGGTTGATGACAGTATGAACTTCAACTTTCAATATATGCATAATTTGCACGCGTTAGACCGTGGGAAGGAGAAGAACGGTCCATAGCATCGTATGATGATGGCTTCTCTGCCCAATCATTATGGTGCTTGTGTGCAATTGTCAGCCGTACACAAAATGAAAATCAACATATTACCAATGGTACCGCCCATGTTTTTTTGTCAAAGAATAATAACAAGTAGAGATTTGTATGTGTATACATGTGTATTCCCATATACTATATATATACTTTTCTTATATACGTATACATATGCATGTATATAATATAGAAAATAGAGATGCAAGGGCGTTATAGCTACAAAATTATTTTACTTTATAGCTATATACTAGCCCCACGGCACTTCAATTTTGTGAATCATCACGTTGATTCATTGTTACAAAGACAGGTCACGCAATGAAGTTTAACGTTGTTGCCACCACTTCAAGAAATTCAAGAGAAAGTTATATATATAGATATATAGAGAGTTACATAGATGTATAAGGAGCATTGGTTACATATGATAATCCATTATGATAATAGTAAACAGCGATTTTCTCCGACCATCTCTCAGCACTACCTCTGTTTATCATTCCAAGAGCGAGGGAATCGTGGATGACTTTCATGTCATTTTGAAGAATAGATTGCGAGCTCTGGCTTTAGAGGGCTTAACCTGGCCATCGGCTGTTAAATAAGTTACATACAAAATGAGTCTACTGGCATGTCTACATATAACTTGAAAGTATCGTTTCACGTCCAAGTTTGTTTGTGGAGATGTCCAACCTTACGAGTCCTGTGACCTGCCTTGCCTCTATCAGTCTAACTCAAGATTTTGGATCCCATTTCCTGTTTATTCCGACCATACATTGCTGAGAGATTGTTTGCGCAGCTCGTGCGCACCATACATGGAGAAGTACACAGCTTGTGAAACTACAAAGCGATTTTCAGGTAATGTCCATTGCCCAACCTCTCAAATATTTGCTAACTCTAGACAAGGATGATGTCTGTATTAACTACTAAGAGTTGATGACACTATGATCTTTAACTGATCAACATTTGCACAATTGGCACGTGTTCGTTAAAAACTGATACTGTAAGTAAAGCGTACTTGGCTATTATGCTGGCTGCTGCAATAGTTGCAGTATTTTTGTCCGTTATTGCAGTTGTAGCATTGCACCGCTATTACCATGAAATAAAAGTAAAAACAAATGTTGCAAATGAGCAGTAAGTAAGAGTTCAGCAAGTTTATAGACTATAAAAGTTAGCGTATGATAGAATGCAAAACGTACCAAATAGAAGTGTCATTAAACGCGTGCTGCATTCTGGGTCGAAAATATCGCTTATTTATGACCTGCGAACTCATGGAATTTTAAGTTATTGACCTAAGCATTGAATTGATCCAGGATTAAATTTCAAGGAATATCGCAGTCCTTGGCAATAGTTGCAGTTGTTGCTCTAATCTTGTCTTTTGTATGTTAATATGACACCTCTAACTATGCTAAGTCTCAACGTCTTGGTTCATTGCTCTATTGTTAAATTCTTTAGCGGAAGTCAAAATGTATTCTCTTGAGGGGATGCGTCCTGTATAATCAGAAAAATAGCACAGTTTTAGTGATGGCAGGCTTTGTACGTTTTTCAGCCATCCTTTTATCACTTTTCATAAGCAGGAGTTCAGCTGTAGTTATTGATGTAAACACGACTCATTTGTGGGGGCAGGTTTATCAAAGTTTTCTTTCGGTCTCCATAGATGCAAGACTTATTACAAGAGACTATGGCGATGTCAAATTTGACTCAGCGAAGCTTCTAGCGCTGTGTCGGGGTAAGCAGACACTTTATTTCATAAGAGTATGCATTATGCGGTAATTTCGATTAACATTTTAATATATAAAATGGTTGTAATGAATGAAAGTTACCTGTGTCTGGCAAGCTGTGTTATTTCATGGTCCATTAGTCTATAGTTTTACCGTAGGTATCCACTCTTAATCGGGACAGAATTGTGGTTTCGTTGACGATGTGAACGGGGAATGAAGGTAAGATGAGGTCAACTGCGTAAGTACAACAATGTGGCTTATATGGAGTATGCTGAGACAGCAGTCAATTGGCAATAGTTCTGTGCACGTTATTTGTTATCAGCGGCAACCAAGTAACAGAACGTCGCAGTGTCCACAGGTAACCAATATCGTTGCAACAAAGGCTGTTTATCAAGTGTAGTGGCATAGATAGCACAGGAATACTGGGGTGACCGCGGCTTAGCTTTAAGGAATGCTTTGTTACTTAAACATTTGTCATGTTCACTGGGTTTTGTACGTATGTCATGGGGTCATGAACACTTTTTTTTTCAAAGACAGGGTTCGTGCCCCGCTTCTGTTTCCTGCGGATGTTTCCTATGTTACGCGCGTTTTCTATTTGATATTAAGTTATAACAGCGCGTTTTACCTGTAACATGCAAATCTAGGCAATTCAGTGTGTCATTGCATTTTTCATTTTCACTGCATTCAGTGTTTGATGAATACGTTCATATCGACTTGAATATCAATGTTAGTCGGAAGAACCTAATTGAACGTTCTGTATTTCTAAAAGCGTCATGGATCCAGGCCTCATGCTTAGACAAAAACAAAACACATACAGGGAACATTTTTAGCCTAGCAGATTTAAACTTGCGTTTGTCAAGTAGGGTGTCAGCACAATTTACCATGTGACAGGTCTGTGCTAACCTTTTAGAAAAGCTAGTAGTGACGCAGTTAGTATATTATGACATACAATATTAACATATGAGAAACAACGTCTCGATAGGTCAGTCGTCAAGCATTCTACCTGGAAAGCAGAAGGCCGTGGGTTCAGTCTCCAGCCTGGATGTGGGATTTGTTTCTCAGACTTTCAATGAAATCATTTTTAATTTAAGCACAAACTAAGGTACCCAAATTGCCTTCCCTGCTGAGTGAACCAGTCCAACAGGGGCCAAACAGAAATTTGTAAGTGCTACACAGTACCATATGAGAATTTATCAACTGGCATGTATGCTGAATACAAGAATCCACGAGAAGTTTGTGTGTGAAATACGAATTGTATACAAATGTTGGCAGTTTTGTGTACAAATATACTAATATTTTGCATTTTATTGGATAATGTGGCACCTTGCACCAATCCATTCTGGCCAAAGACGATTATTTCCAGTTTGCCTTATATTTTAACCTGATATTTCTTATCTGATTGGGTGACTTTTAAAATGCCAACGGATATGCCTTAGCTCAGCTCACCGCAGTTGATCAATATTTCAGTCCTCATGTTCTTTGAACAATTATTTCCTTGTCGTGGTTCGTTGCTAATATATACGACGCCTGTGTTTACATGGATCATTCTGTTTTACAAAAGACACTACAAACGTCGTTCAGTAGGATTAACGTACCTTTGATGGATAACTTTTTGAAATTTGAAGTCGTGCATAAAAGAGCTTGCTTTTTTGCCTTTGTTATTAAGATTGGGTAATGATTTAAAAAGATATATTAATAATTGCCGTTTTGTTATTTGAAACAAAACATGGGCCGTGTCGCGATTTCGCCTCTAGGCTGATTGGCATTTTTATCTTGTTGAGATGCAGCTCATATCGTCATACTGATATAAAGCAAGTCACGCCGATGCCATTCCGAGATAGAAGAGTTCCTGATCATCCCTGAATAAGCTAAACATCGTTGTTGTTATACGCAGAGTCGAATACAGTCGACTATTGTTCTCGGCAGAACACGTAGAATGGAAGTCAATTTCAATCATAGTTTATGAATTTAAAGGTACTAAATCTTCTTAGGCCCAAAGCCAATCTTCTCTATGCATAGACGTATTGTAACCTCACATTCCTGACAAGCGTGACTAGAACAGCATCTCAGTAAGAGTCCTAAACGTTCTTCATCAAATACTACAAGCCCATATTACACAATACTCTTTCCAGAGGTAAAATGGAACGTTTAGTTTGGGATAAAGACGAAAAATTTTGCACCCAACAGGCATACAATAGTCATAAGATTATGCCTATGTTTGTTACTTGAGTGATAAAGTGTTTCCCAAACTCCATGCCAAATCCTGGAGCAAGCAGTGCCACGAAACGGAGAGACACCAACCCTACGCTGAATAATGCGATGAAAGAGGAGCACTATTGTTGCCTTCAAATTCTGCCTACAATCTTCTTTTCTGCAAGTCGGCAGGGTCTCGCAGATATGGTAATGATCAACCACCTGATTATTGTCACCCAAGTTAAAACTTGACCTTTCTGAGCCGTAATTCGGTAAGCGTAAGTCAGAATTTCGAAATAAGCTAAGGAATGAACTAAATGCAATTACGTAAGCAGTAAAGTTAAATGAAAGGACTCTTTCATTGGGTCAGCCATACAAGAGGAGAGTTTTGATCATAGATTTATCAGTGACCAAATCCTTGTGTTAGCTGCTCTGAGAAGGGCATCACTGCTTGGTCCGCACTAATTTGTTGTTAAAAACGCAAGTACAGTGGCGGTACGGTCTAGGTTCTTGGCGTAACACGTTTCCAAGAATAAAGGAAAACACATTGACACCGATTCAGTTTCGACCCTGAATGTTTACAAGGAGTAAGTATTTCTCAGCGACGCCTGTGTCGCTGCTATGAGAGTCCGTCCTTAGTATTTCAGCAATTTTTAAGCTCATCCCCGTTTATGGTTGCGGGTAACATCGATGGCACCTGTTTTTCCGGCTGCATCAGACAATCTCATCAACAAGTTTAAGTAATTTTTGGTCGACAGGTAATTGGACATTTAATCGCCTTGAAAATTTGCGACATTCCGCTAAAAACATACTTAAGAGCTTTTTTCGTCTGACACTCTTCAGTAAACATGTATACATGTTTCGTACTAAAAAGGCTGTCAGATATATATACTTTCCTTTCTGACGATTATATATATAAAGTATATATATCTGGCACACCTTTTTAGAACGAAACATGTATACTTGTTTACTGAAGAGTGTCAGACGAAAAAAGCTCTTAAGTATGTTTTTAGCGCAATGTCGCAAAATTTCAAGGCGATTTTCAAGTTTTGTACCACAAAAAGATAGTTCAAATTGGACATTTATTTTGTTTCAACGTCTGTTGCTTTTCACCTTGATTTAGGCATAACTGGTTCCGCTCGACGTGCCGAAGTCTTTCTTAGGATTGGTGGCGATAATCAGGATGACGTGGAGTACAAACCACAAGGAGGTGACCAGTCAACGCCTCTTATCCTCAGTAACGAGGCATGGGACGCTGTCAACGAATTCGCTTTCAGGCTTCGATGGAGGTTACTCTATGGTCTAAACCTATTGTCCGAAAGAAAAGCTGATGGGACCTGGGACCCTAGTAATGCAATTACCCTGATGAGGTATTCTGTTGGTAAAGGATACGTGGTCCAGTATGAGTTGGGCAATGGTAAATACCCTATTGTCTTGTGTCACGTGGTTTGCATTAGCTTTGCTCTTAAGAGAAGGGTTTTTTTGGTAACAGTTGCACTTTACTCCTTGTCTTTCGTCATCCTGAGATATTTTCCCCAAGGGTTGCTAATCGGACGTCTTGGGTGGTATATTGTACAACTTGGCTTGTTTTTTAATTTTGGTGTCGTTCAATTTTAACCTTTGAGCTGTAGTAATTTGGCATCTTTCTGGCTAGTTTTAAGAAATGCATTGTCGGTTTTGGATTCTATTTAATTATTTAATTCAAATACAGACCTGGAGACGGAACCTTTTAAAGAGGAAATTAACAGTTAATTCCACACCAATACAAACTTTAGTGCCGTATTCTACCACAATGAAGCTCATTAACCAGATATGCAAAGAGATCCTGAAGACAAAATAGCGGATTAGCATATTAGGGTTTCACAATAACAGTATTAAGATTTCCCTTGCCTTGAAGAGCGCCACTCGAGGCAGTTGGCTAGACAGGGCCACTGATAAAATTAAGGTTATGTACAAATACCCATTTATCAAACTAGAAATGCCTGATGAATTGTGTATTAAGGAACTACCTTATATCTAAATATTTTTATCCAAGCATTGTGATTTTTATTTTGGTTATTTAGAGGATTTTTGCTTGCACTGCAAGTCTTTTTTCCTTGAAAGGATGCAAAAGCAAAGCGGTTACATCATGAAACACGAAACGTGAGGCGTTTTTTGGCGTTCAATTTGCGTTATATAAGGCTATCTGCCAAGCTTGATTTTCGCTGCGCAAACTAATAACACTAGTGTAATTCTGGGCAACATTTCAGTTATTTTTACATTTAAAACTTGGAACCCGTTCATAAGATAACTAGTTATACAGGCTCCAAAAAGTTAATTAAAATTTGGCATGTACAATTCTTATGTACACGCATGTTTCTACAATTCACCAATGACCATTATCTCAGTGTCATGTTATTTTTGTTGTCAGTGGATTGCGGTGATTTACCTCTTTCATTGTAAACGGCAGAGACGGTAGTTTGCCCAATGGCCATTTAACTCCCGTTTCTTATTTTGCATACCTGCGCCTTAGTTACTGTTGATAACTGTGTTAAGACGCATATCCATTAGACGATAACCATAAAAATTTGCAACTACTTTTATCTTATGATTTTTCAAAATGCTTGTTTGGGTTGGTTCTAAAATCTGATTGGCTTATATTTAGACGATTACACAGCGCACGATGAAAAGTTAAAACAGTTTTAACTTTCCGTCGTGCGCTTGTCGATCGTCACAGTATGAGCCAATCAGATTTAAATAAAACAACACTCAAACACATAGCTTGAAAAATGTCGATCTAGAACTTGTCGCGAATTTTTATGACTATGGCCACAAAATCGCCTTGTAGAGATGCGGCCCACAACATTAGTTATGCCACAACTTTGCAGACAATTCCTTGCGTCTATTGGAGAGGTCTAAGTATTGTTTTTGTTTAATGACAGAAATACGTTATCACAATGAAACTGTATTTTTCTTCCCTTTTTAAAATGTGATATAGTACTCGGGCATATTTTCCCCGTATTTTACGTAGATAACGCAGATCTCCTCCAAGCCATAGCATCGCCTGAGAAAAAGCCCAGCAGTGCACACAGTTGCCAATCTCATCCCTGGCATAACGCTGCTGTAGATATCAGCTAGAATTTTCAAAAATGCTGTATATCACAGTAATAAAAAATACTTGATCAAGACAATGATTTGGATTACTACCAAAACTAATCATTTGCCAGACATGGCCTTCAATCTGTCAATGCTTTCTAATCCGTACATATTTGTGTTGCTAACTGACAAACCACCGTCACCAAAACATATCCTCTTCTTTGGCGGAAGTTTATGAAATTTCGCTTGATAAATTTAATCTACGTTCAGTTAAAAGATGATTTTCTAGATAAACATCCTTACTTCTTTTAACAGGCAAAAGTCTCCCTTTATTTTGTGATCAGAGAGGCACCGGTTACTTATCTTCACATAACAATATTGTCGACCCCAACTTTTAACCTATAATGAAAATTTGAAAATTGACATGTGTTTGGAGTATAGTCGCAGGTTAGTAGCAGACAGAGAGAAATTGCGACGTTAGGCGCAGGCATAAGAACCAGTCTTTAGTTGTGTGTGATACAGTACTTGGTCTCTGCTCTATTGGTTTGCTAGTTTGAGTCCGTAACTTTTTTGCAATAGCTAACGATATCGAAGCTTTTTACAGAGTCCAGGTTGAATTGGCTTTACGATCGTGGTAGAAAGCTCTTGTAGGCACACAAGACTCAAACAAACAAGGTCTTTGGGCTTTACTGTGCAATTTCTTTGTTTTTTGCAATTTAGGAAGGCTCAGCTGACAATGCCTCTTGACCCTTGTCTCTTGGCTGGATCGAGTTTACCAAATCTTGCAGACGTAGCAATTGTCTGCGCTTTTAGACATATTTATTCAAGTAGTAAGTTGGTTATTAAATCTTTTTATTTTGTAGAGCCTGATCGTTCTATAAGACGTGCAAATTTTAGTGTTCTTCCTGAGCAATTAGCAAAGGATTACACCTTGTTAAAGCTAATCCTTCAAATGGAAGCACGTGGTGAACCAATACTCATTGGCCCTGACGTATCTTCGTTAACTGATGACAGTTATTTTGTGCGGTAAGACTCTCAAACATCTCTTTGCTTTATACTAAACATATCATGCATCCTAAAATGTCTGGCCACATTCTGCAGACCTTTTATCCTTGTCTTTTACTTAGCCACGTGGCATAATAATTGTTACTTTTTAGCAGTGGATTACTGACAGCATATCTTTGTTCAACTTATTTTAAGGTGACTTGTGTTTATTTAACATGTAGTTTCACATTCTGTTTAATGGATTTTTCTGTCTTATGTATCCTTGATTCATTTTAAACAAAATTCTGATCGCAAATAATGCAAGAGTTTTACGTTTGTATTTTAAATGTACTAATATGAGTTACTCGAACAGAGATTTGCTATGCTATGTGCCTTCCGCGATCCGAGGGTCGGCCACTATGATGCGCCAGTCTTGTCTTTCTGCGGCTCTCTTTATTTGCCAGTAGTAGTCCATCCCTGTTCAGTCCAAGTTCTTGGCTGTATAACCGTGTCACTATCTCTCTCCACTATGTCCTTCAGCACCACCTATAGCAGCATTCCAGCACCTTGCCTCGTCACATGGCCTGCAAATTTCAGTTTCTGTTTTGCAGAGATTTATATAGCAGCATATGGAATAATAATTACTAAAGAGAAAATTTGTACTATAGAAGCTTCTTAAAGAAAATAGTAAAGACCTTTTCATACTAGTGAAACGTTTTTAATAAATACTATGAATGAAATAACATATATTACATCTTGCTTCACTATACAATACCATACTTTACTATACTAACTTATACGATAATATTCAAAGATGTTAAGAGTTATGCTATACTGCGCTTTACTTTACTGTACTACACTACACTATACTATACTATACTATACTATACTATACTATAATGTAATGTAATGTAATATAATATAATATGCTATGCTGTGCTGTGCTATATATACTATGCTATGCCGTGCGATGCTTTGCCATGCCTTGCTATGCTTTGCTATGCTATACAATGCTTTGGTATGCTATGCAATTCTATGCTATACTGCGAAATACCATATGATTACTGATTTTTGAGAAGTATTTAAATCGAAGTTCCCAAGCTGATAGCCGTTAAAGTACGATTCCTGGATTATATTTTTGTTAAGTCGTATATTAGATGTGCCTCCGATTATCAACTTGCCTTGTACTTGTAGATTCCTCAGAAGTTTGGAGGCGGATATCTTAGATGGGATTTCCTATCATTAGTAAGTGTATTCACAGCCGTGTCGTAGTAAGTTAAAAGGCATTAATTGCTCATCTACCATATATCAGTATAGTCCGTTTCGGCTTGGGCAATCGGCCTTTAATATCTGACTATTAGTGATTCTTCTCTGGCTAGATTATGTCATAATATCATTTTGTGATTCTCAACGTGTTCCATTCTGATTTTCTCAAAATTTGCGATCGAGCAGTTTATGTGTCAGAGTAGGGAATTAACTATCACTGGACGTTGGTTTTAAGTATACACTTTTTGAGTTAAAGCAAGTACTTCTCACTGAGGCAAAGTATTTTTAACTATATTTTGAACGTAAATAGTTCTGTTCGTGTTCTTATTCTAAGAGGTATCGTAAATTTCGAAAATCATATCTTTTGCCTTTTTTAAGTTAGAGAATCCCCCGAAAAATAATGTGTAATGAGAAGTAGTGTTTAAAGGGTATTTAAATGTGTATATGAGTATATATTTATGGTAATTTTAGCAATCAGTATATATTTTAAACGAGCGCTGTGTCTGTGCCTGAATTTAAATTATCAAGTTAGCACTTCTTATCTATAAAATTCTCTTGAAAGTGTATTTTAGTAGTGTAACCTTAGGCGATGAAAATGAGTGTAAGGTGTGAAATTTTCTTTATCCCGTTACGTTAACCCTTTTCAGTGTATTAAATATTAACAATTACTTGCTATGATGTCATTTCAGCCGTACTGAAAACGTTACACTAGAGAATCTGATGGATCCATCCTATCATGACAAGTTCCTGCAGAAAGGTTTCAGTGCAAGTAATATTGTCAAAAGCCAGAAACACCTTAAGGGCATTCCCTTGTGGATTAGTGAAGTAGCATTGGCTAGCTCTGGTAATAATGAGTCACTTGGTGGAAGTTTTGCTGATGGATTTGGGTAAGTGTGGTGATCTAACTTGCGTCAGGGAATATGTGGTCACTTTCATTGTTAGTTATGTAGAGCCGCTGTGGTCAATTAAGAAGATGCTCAGGCAAGTCATGGGTCTACTCAAAAGAGCTTAGTTCCTTATACATTCTCTAGCCTTGGATTTACAAATCAATGACGCGCGATGACGTTTGTGCTGCTAAAAACAAAATGTAGGAGTTACTAATTTGAGTGTTGATGTCTACCTTTGCTTGATTCTTGCACAAAGCTAAGTAACCACTGGTGTAAAATTGACAGGTGCTGGATACCATATGATAGATTTTTGCGTTTAATTTTAGACTCGGGATTGCCTACAGTGGATTGCAATATGTACTTAAGCCAACAACTATGCCTGGACAGTACTGTTACTCCGGTACTAGTTGATGGCTAACAGAGATTAACTGCAAAGAATTAGTGCATAGTAAAATGGCGAATGTAGCATGTTGACTTATTGGCTAAACGGCCTGGCTACCATCTCACAGCACTACAAATTATCAAAGAACATTCCATTCCACTCTTTGTAGTCATTCGAATTAACCGAACAAAAACTTAAGGTAAATGTTAAAACAAGAAAGGCATTGACAGAACGGTAAAAATACATTTAAACTGAAATACATCTTTTTGTACTTGCAAGTACAGTACTGATGTTCTGACATATACATAAACTTTCCTTTCTGACGATTTATACTCTTAAAGAGTGTCAGACGCAAAAAGCTTTCAACTATGATTTTATCGCAATGTCGCAAAATTTCAGAACGATTTTCAAGTTCTTTACCACAATAAGATTGTAAAAACATAACATATTACATACGGTGCTCTCTAATGTCTTCTATGTTCACCATTGTGCAACATTATCAACTAATGAGGACCGACGCTTCAACACATTCGAGTGATGAACTTGGAATTCATTCTTGGTCTGTGTATTCTTAGTAGTTCCTATTTGTATCCGGATTACCTTCTTAAACGTGCACGCAAGTGAATACTTGAGGTTTGTGTATAGTAATTTGAGCAGTTATTTTCTACAGCAACGCATACTGTAAGTGACTGTGAACTGTGTTTAGCGCGAAGGCTGGGTAGTATGGACAGTCACTAGAGGTCTGGGTCCAACTTCTTGTGCTATAAACCTTTCTGATTTCTTGCAACCGAGTATTACTGCATGTTTTCGGTTACGGATGTTAATTATTAAATTTTTTGGGATCATACTATGAGTTGATGTGATTAGGAATGTTTTTACAACACAAGATTACATATCAGGCATTGTCTTACAATTTATCCTAGTAGTAGCTTTTTGACAGCCTTAACGTCTAGGTTACATGTATTTCTGAGATAAAGAAACTATTTTTTAGGAAAAAATCATTCTTTTTTAAATCTAATTTTTCGTCGTAGGTGGCTTGATCAGCTTGGATTGGCAGCGCAACTTAATGTCTATGTTATAATCAAACAAAGTCTCATTGGTGATAAGTCTTCCTTGATTGATTTAAAAACCCTTGATCCTACGCCAGTGAGTATTATTTTTTTAAACCCATATTAGATTCATGGTTAAGAGCACCATAGCCAATATTAAGAGAACATTGATGGCTCAACAGTTTAACAGAGAAGTAGAATCGATCATATTGTACAACAATTTAAGAAACATTTTTGAATTTCAAAGAAACTGAGTTATTTCATTTATGTTTGCAAGGTCAGCAACATCTTTTCATCTGGTTGACTTTGAAAAGTACAGCGAGACTGGACACTACATATGTAATCGTCATTTCGTACAAGAAATATCCTAGAAATAAACACAGCAATAAGATTTTGGTATAGATGTCGGCAGGGTGGTCTTGTGTAAACAATAGAAGTAAAGTGAAGAATTACTTCGGCATCAATAAGTAACATCGAAGTTCATTGAATTCAAATTAAGAATGCAAGTCTGTGCGTGAGATACGTTTATGTAGACACCATACTCCTTTAGTTTGACATCTAAGTATCTCTAAGAATATTTCATTCCTCCTCCTTAGCTCTATTGGATTTCTATTCTCCACAAACAACTGATTGGTACAAAGGTACTCCATATAACTGGATTATTTGAGTTTGGAAGACAACTTCGGTTATACGCACATTGCGCTAATGTTTATGGCGGGTATGATCTTCTTATTGTATTTATATCAAATGTCATCATGGTATTTGCTCTTTCTGCTGTATCGGTGGCCTGGCACTATGAACACGCGACTGGTTACCCAGATTTCCTAGCAACATACGTCGTTATGTTGTATATCATATTTCTGTGTTTGGAACTCATGGATTTAAACACACATTCATGTTGGTATCTCATCATGTCTGCATACCTTATATCTTTACCTTGTTTAGTTGAATAATATGCTGAAGTAATATATATATATGTATATAAATTATGCATATGTATGACCCTAAACAAAAGAAACGAACTCATTGTATCGTGCTAGCAAAGAAACGAAACACACTGTGTGTAATTGTTGAAATTCCGCCTGTTTTTCCTGCAGATAAACACCAGGATATTGTAGCCAAGAATTTCCTGGCGAGTAAACCTTCACGAAACTAGCTTGTACAAACGGAATTGGACTTTTGATTTTCCCTCTCTTGAACTATATCTTTACATTGTTCTTTGTCGAGCTGTCGTGCAAATGCTCCCTATAAATGCTAAGCATATGTGATTATATGTTATTTGCTTTTATTCTGATTAATGATTGTATTAGCATGAAAATAGTAGTAGCAGTCTCTTTTTCCTTGCTTATACTTTATATACATGTGCATATATGTCTTAGAAATACACCATTCTGTTTTTGAGTTGTGTTATTTTTATACATGCTTGGGGAATGCTGGCTGTTGGGTAACGTTTTGTATGTCAGAGGATACCGTTTAATCAAAACATTTGTGAGGCTTGTGTAGGCATCGTATTAAGGCGAAATGTTGGGGTTACAATGCTTCTTATTATGAATTAATTAGCATAAAGATGCTTTTCTTTTATTTTCATCTTTTTCTCATGTCATATTCAGACGAGGTTATGGTTCTTCAGATGTCGTCGTGTTTGGAATGAACCTGGGTACAAAATCAGCAGCTTCGCTTTCATTTGGCGATGAACTGGCGAGTTTATCTGTTGATCAGTATTTATTTACTCCTGGAAATGGAACTATGACTGACAGGCAAGAAAATAATGTTTAGCAGTCAGTGTTATTGGTATCTGATGTATATTGATCTTGTATTTAGCAAAACCAAGCAACTTACTTTCCCAACCGGACGCACTCCCAGTAATCTTGTAAACGAGTTATAAGACTAGCATTTTGCAGTTTAAAATTACAGGGTGGACAGTTTTCATTCTTGTTAGGACGCTTAAGTTACTTCTTTGACATTTTCTTTACACCTTTTAGGGTTTCTCGACCGATTGCTTGACGATTCTACTTCTTCTCCCACAGTTTTTGAACATTTTGTGTTTCCAATATTGCCCAAACCTTACAAGATCTACAAAATGATGGAATAACGACCAAGGGAGTTTTACTTTGTAATCGATACCTTATGAAAGGGACAGTGACGAACGGTACATTTTGCTTGTCGTCACAAATTAGGTGATGTCGGCATTTAGAATTTGTTTACAATACATACTAATATATTAGATACAGGTGTGTGTCTGTGTGTGCGTACGTGTGTGTGCGTACGTGTGTGTGCGTGTATGTGTATGGGTATGTGTGAGTACAAACTGACTTATAACTTGCTATTTTGCTCGGAGAAAGTGACCAGCGTTGTCACGTCAGCTTATTCAGATAAAAGTATTTTCTTATCAGAGTGGAAAGGGAAATTTCTTGTCTCGTATTAAAAGAGAAAATATTGAAATTGTTAGCAGTATGACATAACTACAATATTTCAGTTATGTACTTTTCAAGTAATGAGATTAGATAAGTCTGACTTGCCTTGAAATATCCATGTGCTTTTAATGACGTAGTCGTGTATATTGTCCACTTCCATGCCTTGTTCTTAGGACACTGAAACTGAATGGTAAGCTATTGGAAATGAAGAGTCCTACATCATTACCAGATCTGAAGCCGCTGCCAACATCCCAGCCCATTGAACTGCCTTCATTGTCTTATGGATTTTTTGTTCTTCGTGACGCTAATGCTGAGGCGTGTGTTAATAACCGCGTGCAAGATGACGATTAAGATGCTCCCGGCTGAAAAAGTCATACGTGATATGGGATGTTTCTTAATGGACTGAAAGTGGCATCCCATTGTACTGTGTCTGCCTAGTAAAATGAAGAGTGAAGCAACTCGTGTAACAGCAGTGTCTTACGCTTAAGTCAGTCTACGGTTCAATATAAATTTTGAGTCCAGCGTTGGATTATGTTGTATGAAGGACAATGGAGATAAAGTAACAAATGTAAATTTAGTGTCATATTTGTCGGTTTGAGTCATGATACATGCCTCTTAACGACAGATTATTTACTGGTTTTGTTTGCGCCTTTGTAGTAACTTTATTAATAGAGAATGGTGTTTTAAAGAATTATAAGTAGTTGTAGCGCACGTGCTCTGATACCAACTTTTGATTTGGTGTGTCAATTTGTTGTTTGTAAATGACCACTAATAGTTTTAGGTTGGGCTATTTTCTATGGGGCTATTTTCTTTTAATCTTACAAAAGTGACCTTGTGAATATAGAGCGTAGGCATCCATGCAAAGTGAAAGACAGGACAGCCAAACATACAAGCTTAATACGGGGTTGATTGACTAAACAGAAATGGTTTGGATTTTGTTCGGAGACCCTGGTTCGATTTGTTTTTGTAGGTCCGTACGCATTTATGTCTGCTGTATACAACTAACCTTTTTGCGAAGTTGTTAGACATAAGTAGACATTGAACAATGGCGATCGTGTAGGCAAAGGGCCATGTCACGTGTAAGCATGTATGCAGAAAGACAGTTTGCCACAGTTTACCATTACATTTGAATGACTCACAGGCAAAACGAGGTTTCTACTAACAACCCGTGAGCCGATTGCTGTTGTAGAATGTGGCAATTATATTTTTGTTGGTAATGGCAAGTAACCACGTCTAAAAGTCAGCTGCATTCGTTATACACTTTCTCACATAAAAAGTATACCAATGGAGGGATGCAGACTTCATCGTGAGATTAAGTCGGATAAAATTGATTAATATACGTAGAAATAAAGTATCATATATTCCCAACAACGTCCACAACTTTGCTTGATAGAAGCACATGTTTAATTATCGTTTCATTTTGGTCAGGTAATCATGATAGTTATTGCGGGCAGGAAAAAATGATAGGGTTTTCAAAGAACGCTGATGTTGAAGATGGCAATGTTCTTATGGAATATTCTGCTGATAAAAAGATTTCTGTGGAAGCCCGCAACTCAGTATGGTAACTTTTTTAGAATATAGATGTACACGTAAAAATTAGCTGTTGTATTAGATATGTAGTTAATAAGAAATCCACACCAGACAGGGAAAGCTGGCAACATCTGTCAACGTCTATCAGAGTTCGAGCCGCGGTGCATCAAACATGATACCACTGCACGAAGATGATTTAACGGGAATTCTATTTTATTATCAGATATTATATTAGATGTAGAATACATGATTCGCTTTTCGGAAACAAATTTTTCTAAAAGCACTAAGGACTTAGTTTGTTGTGGCTTATCTGTGTTTGGTCTTAAACTTGTGATAAATTTATTTTCCGTCCTTTTTTATTTCATGCCTATTTATGTACTTTCTTTGCCGCTTGTTATATTTTCACATCAGTGTACGTACCACGCAGACATTTATTGCATTGTGCTTGATAAATGTTAAGTCAGGTATTCACCCAATGCCTGAGTGTCAAAGACGTCATGGTTTTGGTTTCACCCGCATCAGCGTTGTAAGGTAATATATTCTGTTTAAGTGTCACCTTTTAAATAATATTGATACCCTATGATAATAATACATAATAATAGTAATAATAATCAACGATTCAGAATAATGTTAAACTTTATACTTTTTTTAAGCTTAAGCAGTGAAGCGACAATAGATATGCCATTTTTCGCGATTTCTTCATTGCAGAGTTACAAGTTAAACCAATTGCATCATTTTCCCGCAGCAGTCGATAGCGAACACACATTGTCATGCCAAACGTTTCTCTCCTGTATTGCAACTGCCAGGTCATTAAATCTGATTCCTGGGTCTCTTGCAGCCAACTGATCGTGGTTTAAAGAAGATGAGAGGAGACAACTTCATTGGTTGCTCGGAAGCAGAGAGCAGCAAGTTGTACTTTCCTTGAAACACTGCCGGAATGTCTCCATAAATTGTACAAAGAGTAAGTTGACTCTTGCAGGAAAGATTCTCACAATGCATTGACAATCTAGTGGATGTGCCATCAAATTGCTATTGCTGTCTTGCATTTCAAGTCCATGTTTCAGAACCGTACAGTACATTATGATCGACCATTGTTTTGAATGTGTTCGGCCTGATTTTGTTTGATTTGAAGATGAGACATCCATGAGTCCAAGGCACTCCTATTCCAGTTTTTGAATCCTTTTCGGAGCCTGAGAGGAAGGATTCAAGATATTTATGGTTGAACAATCTTTTCGTGGTACAAAACTTGAAAATTGCCTTGAAAATTTGCGGCATTGTGCTAAAAACATACTTCAAAGCTTTTTTCGTCCGACACTCTTCAGAGCATGAATCGTCAGAAAGGAAAGTATGTGTATTCGGCAATTGAAGAAAGCTTTTAAGTAAGTATTTAGCGCAATTTTAGAGGTGATATTTATAGTTTCGTACACACTTGCGTTCTCTGTCCTTAACGGTCATCATTGAAAAGTGAGGATTGATGGCATTACAGAGATTCAAATATGCGTTTTGGATTCATTTAGGTATAGCCCAATACAGTTCGCTGCCTTGTTAAAGCTGTTAATAAAGATTGGGCATCTGCAATAGTACGCTTATTAGGGCTAGACCACACTCCACGTCCACACCGGTGAGTCGCCAAGATGTATAGTGTAAACGTCTTCTTGGTATGATTTCAAGACATACCTTCTTTAGTCACGAGACACATGCACAAGATGTAGTCAGCAACAAAGACAAAGAGAAAGGGAGACAATGTATCTCTTTGGAGAACACCTGCAATGACGTTTTGTTTCTACGTCTAGGATTTAAAACGCTGCTGTTGTATTGGTTAAGAGGACTTGTATGGCCTCAATTAATTGCTTAGGGATGCCATCAAGTACAAGAATTTCGAACATGAGATTTATTCTTCCGAATCAAATGCTTTACCTTACTCGACAAGGATGAAGACAGTATCTAGGTTGCAAACGGGGTCTTTTGAACTATTGTACGAGGGCCAATATTTGACTTAGGGTGGAGCGATTTGCTCTAAAACCATTTTGATTATTCCTGAGCAAAGGATCAAGAAACGAGAGCAGACGTTTTAAAAATGGTTTATTGTAGATCTTTCCAGCAATGGGCAAGAGTGAGATGCTTTTATTATTTGTTGCAATAGAGTACAAGACCTGCTAACGGCCTGTTCAAAAATTGAAATATTCCAGGTAGTACACCAAAGCTATTATGCTTGAATTAACATTGGTGGTGTATTGGACAATGGAGACTGCTTTTCCGTTTACATTAGTAGTTATGGTAGTTAAGGTCTGAAGAATTTTAATTCGGAAAAAAGAATTTAGTAAGTCGCGATAAACCAAGTGTATTTTAGTTTTGTGGTGGATTGGTCAAATGTGAGAAAGGGAGCGAAATATTTTTAAGATGCCATCAAAAATGTTTAAACGGTATATTGGTGGCCCTTAAAGTCAAAAGTGCTAAGGATTTGGAAATATACTGGTCAACCTGGTCAAATGAACAATGAATATCTCAACCACGCTGCCAACGTGTGTTTTGAAAGGCACATATGATCATAAGCAGCTTTACGGACTTCGTGATATTTGGCAGTCGGCATTTATCTTGGCAAGGAACGGACACGATCTAACTGTAGAAAGAGGAAAGTGCTTTGTTTATTCATGTCATAGTGTCAAATTGCAGTGAAAGAAAGATAGAATGAGATGAACATGAAAACCACATGAGTTGTCTTTGCTTAACATCATTGTAATGAAAACAAGTATACAAGTCTGGTTGAATTGTATTGAAAATTGAAGTGATTTCTGTAGGGCTAGTAAGCTATTTAACGACGGTGCGCCATTTTGTAATCACGAAATGTTAACTCAAAGACCTACCATGATAATCAGTCAACGTTATGCAGTGAAGATGGGTTTGTGATATGATGACATGATACACGCTATCACCTTACTCACTGAGCCAAGGTCAGGATGAAGTAAACAGCGAGGGCTGGGTCAACAGAATGCAATGTCCAAACGGACTTGCTGAGAACAGAAGATGCCTGTATAGCTAAGAACTACAATATTGGACTTCAAATATTAGAACTCATCCGAAACTCAATTGCATTGTTGTAGATGAACGGTGGTAGGATTTTGAAACAACAACATTGAATTTGGAGCGGGGGTGGGGGGAAAAGGAATGGAAGTGGAAATAAGTTCAGTTCCAATATACCTTGTCCAACATTGTAGCTCTGACCTCTATTCTCAGTTCACGTAGGCTGTGAAAGCCTCTATCCGGTGTTGGCTAGAAATGAATTGCGCTTTGCTCTTCAGTAGCATGGTCAGAGAGAGGCCAAAATGGACTTTTCAAACAGCATTTCTAATTGCTTTTAATCATTATTATGCAATCAGCCAAGATAGGAGTAAAAAAATGACGCGTCTTAATCAATTGCCTATGCTTGTAACTGCTCTCAAGTCTGGCTTTCGATCCTTGCCGGTGTTGTAATTGTGTTGATCATTACATTATGTCTCTTCAAATAACGATACAAATGACATCGTTATGGTTGCAATGATCAATGAAGCGGCTCTTGATGTAAGGTTTCTAAATTAATGATCCAAAATCTAACACAAACTCGACAAAACAGCGCTTCCAATTTATGCTTT
>JANTCA010021279.1:0-23802 GCA_024741275.1 Chironex yamaguchii
CATACGACTCATGTCATGATAAAGCTCCTGTCTACATGGCTTCCACTGAGTCCACAAAGTCGAGAATTTTCAAGATCCGCAGCCTAATATTGAAAACTCAAACACAGACCTTGAGCTACCTGATTGCTATACAGTTTACCACCAACAAAGGCGACTTAATCCGATTACCCTCTTCAATCGGTAAACTGGTGTAAAAGTACCCATTTTGAGGCATAAAAAGAAACCAGTCCCTGACTCAATAGAGTGAAGTCATTAAGTAACAAAAATAGACCAAAGGACAAAGTAAATAGTATTTGTGGTCTGGCTATCATTCCAAACAGTCAGTCATAAAACCGGTAAAGACACAATCAACACTGCTTCCGTTACTGAACGATAGCGTCAATTCCACTGCCATGGTTTGCCTGCCATGCAATGGGCATGTTTAGCAAATATTGTTGAAGACTAACCCGAGCCAGTGTTCCTTCATGGCTGCCGATCAGTCGGTGTGCGCTTTGGGCAAGCAGATACAGTGGAAGTATCGAAGCATTTGACGGAGAGGATAAATTTGTAATGATGATGGGTCACCTCACATAGAAATGGCAGTTTTAAATGCAATTTAAATTTATTTGGAAGTTAGTGGGTGGGTTGATATTGGGTCCAAAGCTGAAATCAACTCACATGGAGGAGTCGAAGTTTCCTGTCCGCCAGTCACGTTACGAGGTCGCGATATGTCCATCACATGTCGATCTCCGGATTGCATCTACTCATCCTGGAAGCTTACAAAAGAAGCAAATGGAACCATCCTATTGATACTTGGGTATCACAGAGGATTAAAGAATCCGTGCAATTTGATTATTGGTTCACTGTGATGAAGTTGGAGTCAATATTGTTGTTGCTTATCTGAACAATAAGAGAGCCAAACTTCCAGACTTAAGCACAAGGCCTCCACTGGGCCTGGAGCCAAATACCCCAGTCTCAAAATAGTATCTAGGGGAAATTTCAATTTGTTTTTGTGCAAAGCGTTTTTAACTTATCAAGTGTAGGAACTCACACATTCATGTTAATATTGCGATTCAATAATTAACTTTAGGACAAAGTCTCTTATGAGGCCCGGGGTCAAGTAACCCAGTCTAAAAATAGCATCCAAGGGGCATTTTTCGACTTGTATCTGTTAAGAATTCTTTTCAGCATGTAAAATTACCTCTGTATACCAATTGTCATGCTGGCATTATAATTTGCACAATTCATGTGCTAACAGCCCATACTATTTCCTGATTGATACCAGTGTCTGATTCCAGCACTTTAAGTGATAGTCAAATGTACGGTATCATTTGTCATGTTTGGAGGCCAGATAAGAAATTTGAATTTCCATGTCGTGCTGTTGGAAAATAAACGAAACTCCTTATACTATTGGCTGGAAAATTTTTCTTGGCTTGCCCATTCAAAAGCTTTAGATGGTGCTCTTTCTCTTTTTTGTGATTTTCCGGAATATAGGTCATAATTCGTCAAAATTGCATCATTTAATGAAGAGTCCTTTTGTGATTGATCTTGTGGTTCTAGAGTAATGCATGATCATGAGTATAAGTCCGAAGTTCACTAGACAGCTTTTCTCATCACGTAGAACTTCTCCCAAGTAATGGATAACAGTAGAAAAAAAAATTAATCAAATTCAAGACAAAGCTCACAGTAATATGGTATCACAGAACAAAGCACAGCTGGAATCAATAGTTAAGACAATATAATTGTGGCAGAAAAAGCATCCCATTAGGTTTGCAGAGATGATCCCAACCACTATGATTCTGTTAACTGTGGTAAGTTCCAAGCACTCCTAGATTTTAGAGTAGTACGTGGGATAAAATTCCTGGTAACCACTTTAAAGCTGCCAGAATGAACGTAACATATCGTTCTAAACCACCCAAAATGAGAAAATTTTAACTTACTTGAAAAGATCAAAGTGATATCCTATTTTGGCAGATGAAGTTACTGACCGTTCAACTAATGAACAAATGCTTCTTGTGCTGCTCTATTTAGATGACAATACGGAATTTCAAGAAAGTTGATAAAATTCATTTATTGTGACCAAGGCGTTTCAGGACTTGCCCTTAAAAACAAGATTGTTTGCAAAAGGAATTAGGTTTGGATATTTTAAACTGTAGGAGGCAGTGTTAATATGGGGCTGTTAACAGGTGTTGTAAGTTTTCTGGAGTAGCAATACAGGTTCTAAACATGAATGAGCTAGCTCTTTATACACATTGTGCCTATCATAGGATGAATACCTGTGTTGCCTCTGCACGCAAGCTGCAAAATATGCAATATGATGGAAAGTCTCACTGATTTTCTTTAATACACCTAAGAGCAAGGTAATGATAACTGGCCCAACATCAATAAGTCTCCAAAGCCCAATTACGATAAACAATGAAGAATTAGAGCAGGTAGAAGAAATTAATTACCTCGGATCATTCATTACTGATGATGCTTCATCAAATAACGAAATTAAGGTCCGAATTGCGATAGCCACAAGTTCTCTGTCAAGACTCGATAGAATCTGAAAGGACACAACCATATCAGTCAACACCAAAATCAGACTGATGCCAGCGATAGTTATGGCAACAGCTCTATATGGCTGTGAAACATGGACCCTTACAAAGAAAGCAGAGAAGAGCGTTTGATTTAAAGTGCTTATGAAGAATACTGGGAATCTCATGAAAGGAGAGAAAAACCAATGAATTTGTCATGGCAGAAATTGAGAGACAACATGGTCCACTCGACAGCCTTGTGAACATAGTGAAGACCAGGAAACTCACCTGGTTTGGGCATGTCTCTAGGATGGAGGGACGTATGAGCAATGACATTATGTTTGGAATGACAGAGGGAAGTAGAGAAAGAGGAAGGCCAAGGATGACATGGCATGATAATGTCAAGGAATGGTGCGTCAGAACCATCAACAAATGCAGAAGGAGGGCCATAACCGGGGCAGGTGGCGTAAGGATGTTCGACAATGGGTGCATCAACGGCCCCGCCTACGGTTATGATGATGATGATGACTTAAGAGACAACTGCTTTTGGCGAAAGTGATTCTGAAATTTGCCCCGAAAATACTAATTCACGACCCATTGACTTCTGCGAAACTGGATGGGTTCTAAGCGTTGATGGATTAGAAGGAGTCCTTGAGCTGTATGTATCTATCTTTGAGTCTTTTAAGGTAATGTAGCCAGGCAATGGAATTGTTCAGCTCCAGGTGCCTACAAAAATCATATCATCATGCAAAGCTTTTCATTTCTTCTGACGCTTGTAATTCCAAGAATGTGTTTATGTTACAGAATATCTTCTACAATTCACCTTCAAGGTGCCCTTAATGACATAATGAAAAAAGTTTAAGACCTTAAAAATGATACTGAAATCACTTCAGATCACTAGGACTGTTATCAACCAATATCATGATGTCTAGGATAAGGACGCTTGTAGACTTTCAGGACATGTTGAAGCTACAATCGACCACCCAAGGTCATGTTCAGAGCAAAAACATCGTAGTAACTATCCTTCTAAAGATATCTCAGATTACTGTAAAGCTGGCGCAAAGAGAAAGTACGACGATGCTTCAGATGTTACAACAAGCCACTCTCTTGAAAGCTATTCGACTTAACAAACCATGGAAACGAGACTAAAAAAATTTGTAATCAGTATAACAAAGATTTACCAAATATAGGCAATATATCAAATGACATTGACAACTGGACATCTTTGTGAAGAGACTATCCGCCTGAAAAACTCCCTAGAAACGTTTCCAAGACAATAAAGCAAACCAAGTTTGACTTGCTGAAGCATTTTTATTATTTTAAAAGTTCTTGCAGTCCTTCCAGTGACAAGTTGCACATGTGAAAGATCCGCCTCCTCATTATGCTTAATTACAACATATCTTAGAAGAATAATGTCACAGAAAATACTCAATGGCTTTGCAACGTTATATTCGATAAAAAATAAAAAGGTAAATGTTAGAAGTGATATATAGACACGCTAGAAAACACAAAAGAAGAATGGCATTTCGAAACATCCTAAACTCAGACAATAACATTGCGGATGACGACGAAGTAATTTTGTTTGAAGTTTATTGGCTCCACCATGATAATCTAAACATAAGAACATTCGAAATGCTGATAATACTTGAAATACTTCCTCGGTTTCAAAAATAAATTCAGTGATTATGCTACTGACTCAAATAAATATAATCATAACATAATATTTCATCTCCCTTTAATAAACACTGTTCTTCCAGAGGCATGTACTGTTCCATATTCGTTTAATAAACACTGCTCAAACACATGCAGTTCAGATAACAATAATAGCCACTGTTCAACCAGAGGTAGTAAACATAATAATAATGGACACTGTTCAGCCACTGTTCATCTTTGTTTACAGACACTGTTCAACCAGAGGCATATAATAGTTCACCTTTGTTTTATAGACATTTAATGGACATTGTTCAACCAGAAGCACTTTAGATAATAATGGACGTTGTTCAGCCAGAAGCATATAATAGTTCACCTTTGTTTTATAGACATTTAATGGACATTGTTCAACCAGAAGCACTTTAGATAATAATGGACGTTGTTCAGCCAGAAGCATATAATAGTTCACCTTTGTTTTATAGACATTTAATGGACATCGTTCAACCAGAAGCACTTTAGATAATAATAATGGACGTTGTTCAACCAGAAGCATATAATAGTTCATCTTTATTTAATTGACACTGTTCATCATATTTGTTTCCTTCAGACCTATGGCCTGTCAAGTGGCTTGGCATGCCTCACTGAAACGGTTTATAAGCTGTTGAAGGTCCTTGGGTGATTGGAATTTAGTCGCTGCTTCATCGAAAATCAGTTGGCTACGAAGAAGGCTCACTTTGGAACTTTCTCTTAGTCTGAAGATTTTTCATCAAACGTTATGCATAGGCTAATTCTTTTTACTGTAAATCCAAAGGCATGCTTAGCAACACAGTAAAAAATTCTGAAGGCTTCTGTAAGTAAGGAAAATTGCTTCAGCCTTATTTTGATGATGAAAGCCTCGGTTGTTAAAATCTCGGATGTTAGCATTTCTCTTACCTCGTGGAACTTTCTCTTCTCACCAACAAATTATGAAGCTTTCATGCAGTTTGCTCATGAACTACCCCCTGCAACAATTTAGTACTTCAACAAGAACGCCAACTTTTACAGAAACTTTTCCGGTATGGAAACTTTTCGAGATAAAAAAAATAACCAGAGCCTCATTAAGGTTCTCAAAGGTTAGCCTCGCTGTCAAGCTCCTATAAACTGCCAAGTCACTGAATGCCACTAATGGCCTTTTCATCGACCTTGTTGCTTGTCTTAGTTGCAATCTGGGAGCACGGTTGGAGCACTACTTTTGACTTGCTAGGACAAACTTTACATACTACCAACACCTTTCTTTACTTTAGATGACTGAGAAAAATTCGTCGCAACGTGATTCTAACCGGTGTTTTGACTTGCTTGTTTTCTTCCCAGTGGACAATGTAAAGGATTGAAGACAGTATTCCTGAAGTGCTCCCACCCTTTGCTGTCTTCGAATTTTGGACCGAACGTAACTCTCCGAAGTTAATAGTACAAAGGACAATATTGGTTTAAAGCTTGTGGGACAAAAGCCTTTTGACTCCGTTGACTTATGGACCAAGGTTGCTGAATCAAAGGTTAAGGGTGAGGTAGCCCAGACAGAAATCTCGAGATGAGTTTAGGCTCTGTTAACTGTTGCATGCAGTGCCATCTTGCGTGGCGACTAAACTCTGGCGCCCAGTAACTTAGGTTCTAGCTATTGATAATTTTAGCGTTATCGGGTAGAAGGGGCTCTATCAAGTCGTAGTTAAGGCATTCCATCTAGGAGAAGGAAATATCCATCAAAGAAAGACTTGCCAGTTGCTATTCTCATCTAGGTTGACATTTGGTTTGGTTCAGCAGGTCTCATTGGCTGAGTCGGCTCTTAAGGTTATCCTAAATTCCATATTCCCTTGACCATTTGAGGCAGTTCACTATCGAGAGGTAATTATGACGTCCCCCAAAACACCAGGGTTCATTTATACTGACATAGATGCTTATTAAATTATTATAGCCTGAGTCTTAAAAGCGCGCAAGGTTCTACAATTCTTCTCTCAAAGGCAGCTAAAAATTTGCTCTTTGACTAGAAAATGTTAGACTTCATTCTATTCATCGAAGTCAACAGCAATCTTCAAACAGTTATTATTGCCTGTTATTCATCTAACCAACACCAGGGATGGGTTAATAGTGGATAACTTCTATACTGATCTCAAGTCAGTTGTTGAAACCAGGGGCGGATTAAGACGGTCAGAATCTCCTGGCTGTAATTCAACCCGGAGCCTTCCAATCAAAATGATTACTACTGCAAGTAAAAAAAGCAAAAAAAAAATTTTAATGTAATTAACTTTTGTTCACAAATCATATTTTCAATGCATTGACTGAACCCACTCTATTAGATGTATTAGAAAAGTGGAACCCTTATAGCCAGAATGGCTAAACGATATGTTGGCCGTTACCCAAAACTCCTAGGGAGAGTCAGAATTATTAGTTGCAAAGCGACCCTTGTAGACATGTTCCCAGTATGCGAAAGGGTGAAGCAGGAAAGGTTACAATTTGTGAAGCACTGCTATCAGGCCAAAGATGAAGTGATGGCGTCAATACTACTTGAGCAACCTGTGAGTCGAGTACATTAAAGAAAAGTCAGGAACACTAGCACGATAACAGAGTATCGAAAAAATAGAACTGGAATCAGCTGTGCTTCACCATAAAGAGTAATCCTGGGTGTCTTACAACGGATCCTAGTAGGTTATTTCTGAGAGCAAGGCCAACATCATGTTGTAATCTTTGAGAATTGTTTAAGTTAGTTAATTCGTACAACAGTAATCATTAGCTCCTCAGAGAATATTGAATATTTTGGAGACCTTCTATTCCTCCATATCACACCATGTAGCCATTTACTTAAAAAAGTAGGATCATTATGAGAAAATATGTTAAAGACAACAATACGTGCGTGTTTGTGTTACCCAGTAATAAAACGATTTTTGAGAGAAATTTTCTCCTACATTTCTTCATTGCTGTTTATTACTGTCAGTAGATTTGACAGCAAGCTAAAATTTGAAATTTAGTCATACTTCGATTTGAATTGAGCTAAGATAAAGTAGGGATTCCTACCTGGTCAACAGATCAACTATTTTAAGGTAGGATTTATCACATCAAGTGAAACCTATGAACAGTGAACCACCGAGACCACAAAATAGTGTTGCAAAAATGTGTCGCATAAAAAGTGTCACATAAAAAGTGTCACATAAAAAGTGTCGCAAAAAGGTGTCGCATAAAAAGTGTCGCAAAAAAGTGGGCATCTTGGGTATGCCTTTTCCCTCAAAGAACCGCTCTTGCATCAAAGCTTGCAGTGAAAAATCTTGGACTTGGCACAGTATTTTAATCCTTGTCGATATTCTGTTCCTATTGTCATTGACTGTTTAATCTATTTTAAGCTCAAAGTGGACGTGCTTCATCTCAGGTTAATTGACGTCACTAAACGCTTTATTATCCAGACATTTATTTCTGGCTATTTCAATTTAAAATAGTTCCATTTTGAGAACTAGATTGAAACTTTTCTTTCATTATGAGATGGTCGTTGTTTAAAGTTCAGATCACATATATTGAAAGAGTAAAATAGGGATTAAGTTATTTAACTGAGCTTTCTTTCCTAACTATTGTTATTTCTATTCTGAAAAGACATAGCTACACATTGCTATTATGGACTCACTTGATCACTTAAATATTTGCGTATGTGATGAAAAGCATGATATATTTATGCTAGTAATAGACTCATCTATAAAGATTTTGGTCCGACAATGACCACAAAATTCGCCAGGATACGGTAAAGGACGACAATTCTGAATCTGTGGTTCGAGTAAGGATCAACAATTGACTAATTAGAACTCAACGATTGACAAGGTAAAGCAAAAAGCGATATACTAAAACATAAAAACACTGATAGAGTTAAGTGTAAAGGAATACGTAAAGGGACAATGACTAATTAAATAGTCTTAGTGGAACAACAAATTCCTTCTTTCCAAGAAAGTTTTACTTATCAACATTTCCAAAATATATATTAGCCGAAGAAACAGCTTAAAGTAGTGTAAAGAAAAGTTGTCCTAATAAACGTACGTAGGTTCTATGTTTTGTTTGGGTTTTAATATGCCTGTGAAGTTATTATTGTGAGCTGTTTATATAAAGACGCCATGGTCCGCTAGCCTTCCTTTGGATGCACCCCTGTGCCTTGTAGCTTATACAGTATGTTGTTCTTTTCAGTGACTGGAGCTTGATCCTTGAGGTTAAGTAGCACATTCCCTTTTGTCTAGTCTGTAAAAGAATAGCATTGAACGAGGTGTTGTATGAGAATCCTCTCGATTCTTTCATTAGTGTTCTTAAAACAACGGTATCAATACATGGTTCAACAGTTCTCTTTCTTCTGCCCTTTCGGGTGCTGTTGAGCTACAAAAGATCCTCTGGATATAGGGTAATTGCCATCCTTTAGAAAAGAGAACGTCTTTTAGGTATTTTTTGTACTACATCGGGTTATCAGTGCCTAATTTAATGCTTCTTGCTATTCCAAAACATTGGTGTTTTCTGTAAATTTGATTCTTATCTTGTAATTTTCTTCCCTCTTTACAAGACAGCTAGAAAAGGTAATTGTTTTTTTCTTTCCCTTTGATACTGAAGCCGATGTTAGGATACAAATGTTACGTTTATGTTAATGCTTTCGTTAAAACTAACATCAATTAGACTTCATTAACATTTCTTTCCGAGAAGGATGACGTTACGTTATAGTTATCGGTGCTGTGTTTGCAGTGTTTCCAAATGTTATAGAGAATATTTCAGTAATAACAGCGTACGTTCAAGCTTCCACGAAAACAATTTTAGCGTATATCTTATAGTTCAAGATAAGGCGTGTGATTCAACAAAAAGACTTGAATTAAGTCAAAGATGTCTAGGGTATATAATGGGAATCTGGGGAGAAGTGAGGTTTCATTGCTGATCGGATAAAATTTGTACCTTTACCGCCGTTTCAAAGTAGAAAGCAATCCATCCGAGCATGAACGACCTGAAAGGTCTTAGTCATCAAACAGTCTTTCAATTGCTCTATCTAGAATTTACCTAGAGGGGACAGTAAAATGATGCCGGTACTAGAAGGATTTATTTATAAAATTTGCAATGATTGTACTCTCTCAATTTAGGAAATCTTATAATGTGAGTAGAATATCAGCTTTAAACATTTAAGTAAGACATTTTGAATATGAGCTTTGCATTATATTGCGTTGTATGTTGTGTTTAGAATTTGCCTCGTTATACAGAATCACGTTCGCCGCCATCCAGTGAATGATTTATGCAGTTCATCTCCACTTGTATAGCACTGCCCCGTGGCTTTACTTTGATCCGTGAAACGTTAACTGTACCATTTGCTGTGCTAAACCTGTTAAATGTAGTACATTTAAATTGTTACGCTAAAAATACTGCAATACTTCAATGTTCCTTTCCTTTCGTCCCAAATTTTCCCAAAATTTATTGTGGTGTTTACGTATTCTGAGGGAAGAATCATTTTATTGTTTTATCTCTTCTACTTTCATTTTATCGGGATGTCTGATGAAGTTTTTTCTGATTCCCAAAGTGTAATTATGGGGCACGTGTCTTGAAATAACTGTTCTGATGGGCCTTTAGAAAAGTTACAAATTGTGCGTTACGCATAGGAAGGGTGTTAGAGACGAGTTTGTAATCACTGGAATATTCAAGACCATACAGGATCTATAAATTTTCGAAAAAGGCAACCTTTCCTTTTTTTCATTAAAGCCACGCTTAGAAACGTATAAGCATAAGGTATATTTGTTCTTCGAAATTTCAAACACGCAATGCATTGTTTCAAGAAAGGCATGTATGACGAGGCCAAATTTTGATTTTGTTATCACCCAATACAGCGCTCTATAAGATCTTTGAATTCTACGAACTTGTAGATCACTCCAAAATCCCATTTCAGGTCATCAATTAGATACACAAAAACGGTTACCTGCCCTTTAAAAAATACAAATGCATTTTAGGAAATCAGAGACGGAAGAGAAAGACTGAAATGAAATGGTGTATGCCAAATTAGTAGACATTTGACACTGACTGAATACACTAAAATGATTGGTTGTATTTTACAGCGATAAATGCGTTTAATGGAATCGCGGTTGACAAGTATGATGCAAAGAGTAATGAATGCGTTCTTTCTATACCTCATTTCTACGGCTATCATTCTGTATTCCGTTTATTAATACAAACTATATCTATTACTGGTCATAAAATACACAATTAATCCGTAATGTTGTGAACGCCAATGTGAAATGCCGTAAGCAGAGCAACAATAAACTTGCATATCCAAATTTTAGTTCCTCGCTATATAAAGACTTGATCAGAACAACAGCGCATGTTATCTCATCTGTTAATGTCCCTGACAAACAAGGAACTCTTTATGTTAAATCTTAATAAAACCAGTACTTTCCTCTTACGTAAAATGTACGTTGCGATATCCATGGATCTACTTGAGCGATCGCTTCTTGTTAATAGTGTCTTATTATAAAGGTCGAGGCTTTGGCTTTGGCTTGGGCTTTGGCTTTGGCTTGGGCTTTGGTTTGGATCCTTTCTTTACCAGTGGCTTACATTGCTTGATCAATCTTTTGCTACCACAGGCATCAAATGGCTTGAACATGATGCAAAGCTTCTTATCGCAACTCGTCCATCGAGTACCTTGAATGCAAACCTGTGTCGGTACTAACTCTTCCTTACAATATATAAATTTAAATCCATAAACAATTAAAGTCTGGCAAACTCTTTGCTTGATAGATATTGTATGGCAGTGAATTTTCTCTCCTTCTCTCTTAGACAATTTTCGTTCTTCTTTTTTCTTTGGTGCCTTTTCATTGCTCGAGTCTTTTTCTGGCGTTACGAGATTGCTGTCGTCTTTCCCGTCAATCCCCACGTTTTGCGTCACTGAATGCACATAGTCTTGCTTAGTTTCATGGCTGATTTTCTCTTGCTTACTTGGGTGATGCCTGGCCTCTGTAATCCAAATAGTTGTAAAACAGACCAAAGATAATGTGATGATTATCTTCATCTCTCAGCATGAGTTCAAAGCTTCACTGTAAGTTGATCAACGATAGAATGTGGTTCGACTTCACAATCTAATGCAAACGACGGCCTCTCCCTGTTCAAGCGCCAATGGAATTTTCTACCAGAGTGCCGTCCTATCAATATATTCTTATTTTTAACAATACAGGCATTTAAGTTTCGTAAGCCAGGTATTTGTTCATTTCTTCAAACAGAAGGACATTAAGGTTATTGCTTGCTTAGTTTTGCATAAAAGACAACGTGCGTGAAAAGGCATTGTTCTTAGATTGATGTAATCGTTTCCTGCCCTAGCACACTGTCTTGAAACTCATACTTGAGTGCCATTATACCAGCTACGCGTCATTAAGTATTTTGAGCATGCCGTCAACAGGAACATTTGGTATAACATTTTAACGAAAAGTGCGGATCAAAACACAGTAATCATTCCTCGGTGTAGGGCTGCGCAACATACTTCAAATGTATTACTATCAGGTTAAAGAGGAACTGAAAAGAATACACTCTCAGGGATCTCAATATTGCACAAAATTTAACAGAGGAAGACGAGGTGGCCTGGTATTTATTTTTGTAGCATAGCCGTTACCGAGAGTAGCTTATTCCCATGCCAGTGTCAGAAATGTTACTAGGAAGTGAGTTCGTAATGAGAGTGGGCTCACATTACTTTCTCTCACCAATAGTATTTTGTTTATAGCGACGCACAACCACTGGTTTGCAGGATCGTCGTCTTATCCACTATTCCATTGTGTCCTGATATAATCGAGAGAAATAAATAAGCAGAGAACTGGAGCCAAGTCTGTCTATCTCGTGCTTTGTAACTTTTAAAGTAACAAAAATTTGCTTGATCACGACTGCTTCAATAAATATCTTTTGACTATTTGTCTTAACTCAATTAAGAGCATTAAAGGGTTGTGATTTATGTATAGAAACGCAGCGATGAAAGTGATGCAGCTTAAAACTTGCAAGTAGTTGTCGGCGTAGGTGTAAGGGTCACGGTAGCCAGGAAAAAATCCCAGGTCAAAAACTTTGTAGAATTAAAGATAGCAGCATGATATGTTTGCTAAATTTTGGTCCAAACTAAAGACAAAGAGAACAAGATCTGTTTTTTCCTTCAATTTCGTTCTCTACCTGTATTGCAACTTTTTTATTCTTTTGTGCAGCAAGAACGTGTGTAACAAATTTGAACAATTACGACATCTTTATGCACCGCTATCCACAATCATGCATTAGAGGAAAGAGAAGAATTTGGGTTTCCTCGAGTTTCGAAACATCATGACTCACCAATCTAAATTTCTTTACAATTCCAATGGTCTCGCAGAATAGCATATCTTTGCTCTGTGTCTGTGGTATTTTAATGAGTCCAGTGACACATGTTCCTCAGCAAAGTGGTATACAATTAAAATCTATTTTCGATTTCAAATTAATACGAGGAAATTTCCTGCCTTTACATGTTGTCAATGCCCTGAACATGAGGTTGCGGCCTAATTAGTAAAGTAATATTTGAAAAACAAACTTCAAAACACTATTTTATTCTGCCTCCAAAATACGTTGTTACTTGGTTATACAAGTACAGTTAGAAAAACTTAGCAACGTTATGGAGCCATTTGTATCAGACGAGGGAGCCATTCAGCTGAATATTTGAAGACATGTCCTTGTCCTGATCTACCGCTAAGCCACTGCATGCGTGCTTTCAAAGTGATAACGACTTTCTCAGCACAAGTTTAGGCAAGGTTCATGCAAAACGTTCTACCATGAAGACGAATAGAGAAGGACATTAAAAGAAATGTAGACATTCAAATTCACTCCCTGAACATAACCAATAAAAACACAAATAGGTCGCTAATCCTTTCCTCTCTTATTTCTGATAACTGAGAGTGCAGTTCAACATGAGCCCGAATATTATTGTTTGAAATCCAAATGAAAAAGAAGTGATGTTTACCTTTGAAGTATAGCTGCATTTTGACGAGGCGATTAGAGGAATAGAAAATGGTACGACCAGTCGTATGAAATTTAATTTGTGTGTCTATATTGTGAAAGTAAGTTCTAGGTCAGCTTGACACGACTTTTTAGTGCCGGTATGGTTTGGATATTTATATACATATGATTTTTGCTAACGTGTAAATGTTATCTTTCTATATGCAAGAAAACAGATCTCACGAAGAAAGAGAGGAAGAGAAATAGAAAGAAAAGATACTAAAACAGAGACAGTGAAAGAAAGTGAGGCATCAACCTATACTACTCCTCGTTTTGAAATACTGCCGTCTGTCTGTAGCAAGACTTTAGAAACGGCCCACAGTCTTTATCGCACGACATAATATTTTAAGATACTGTCCATTTACATTTTGTTACTAGATTCCCACTCGATAACTGTAAGAGCATATTGTTTATATTTTCTTCTTTCAACAAGCCCTTTCGTTAATGTAAGGTGAGTTGATAACAATCTATGGTCACTACTAAAATGGAAGAAATTTACTGCCTAAAGTATACATTTTGTATAGTAGTAGAAACTCAGGGATCGAATCGATGTTGGAGATTTTGAAATTAAATCATATCGTTGCGAAAAGGGGTCAAGTTGTTGTGATTCGGTCACGGGTCGTCTTATATGTTTCGGACAGGGTGATAAGAATATTCTGTTGAGCTTAAATTTAGATAAATATCCATTGTGTGGGACAGGGATCCACTTTTGCAAATTTATCAAATCATGGAATGTTTTCCTGGATCTCAATTACTAGAGAACATCGAAAAAAGAAAATTTGCGTTACAGACAACGAATTAAACTCGTCAATTTTAATAGTTTTATAATCCAAAGAAATGTTTTGGTTGTTAATGTTGATTAGATGGGTACATCCGTTTCTTTCTTGTCAGACTGTACTGATTCGAATGAGCTTTTAGACGGGGGAACGGCTATGGCAATCCAATTATGCAGCTAAAGGAAACTACTTCCGATAGATTTTTGTGCTCTCGACCAGCATTGAAGATGGTAACAAAACTATCTTGCTCCAGTATCAAGTTATCAATAATGTAATCAACTAGTTCAAAAGTTGAATAGATTTCAACATAGTGCACTTTGAAATTGGATAGAAAAATCTTTCGATTAATGCATCAAGTTATCTAGTTTACTGACATGACCGATATGACGTTCTCATCGGATATTAACCGATTTAGCTCTTACCTTGACATTGACAGGCCAAAATTTCAGTAAATCAATGCAAAAAGCACCAGAGAGGCTCTAAAAATAGATAGTTTATTGTTTTTTGACATTATCATTGAGTTGAAAGAAACAAAAAGTCGAAAGATTATGGTTTTTGGCAAGATCATTATCATTGTCCACACTGGGAAAACTGCTGAAAAGTTAAACTCTAGATTCCTGGATTTGCTCAAGGCATTCAGCTTTCTTTTCAAGTACATCGATTTCTTTATCTTTATGTTTCCGTCTCCTTTTTCTTTCGAGTGGTTCAGCGTTTGCCTCCTTGCTCCGTCTGTGCATACCGTGTATAATATATCGATGGGAATTTGTCTATTTATAAAAATTAAATGATAGCTACCTTCAGTATTACGAGTATCAACTTTCTTATCTGTATAAAAGCTTACAGTAATCTAGAAATTTGCCACATAAAATACAGTTCGTAAATTGCTATATTGGCCAAAGGTTTATTGCTGCAAATGGAAGTTTTCATCTGGAATGACAATTTCATCATTCTACTTTTTGTATCAAACAGAACAAAAAATCTTAATGTGCACAGATCAGGAATTATGTCACAGTGATAAAGCTCAATGTGTTACGGTTTTAATGCTAAATTTGATTCCCCTCAAAGTTAAAATGGAAGATGTCAGGCTCTTTATATAAGCAGACAACAAGTTAATGTTGTCAAAACTGAGTTTACACTCTTTACACAGCATGTACATAAATGAAGCCGATGTTAACTTATTGACAGATACTGGAAGCTTAGGTTGTTTAGAATCCAAATGATGTCGTTAACGTTCTTCTCATTAAATTATAGTTGTCCTAAACATCTTGCTTTTGAAAGGTGATCGAGTTATGCAATGCCAAAAGGCATGCAGAACATGTCGAACAAAAGATGTAATGGATAAATGTTCACCAGATGATCATTGGAATTACTTATTTATGTTGTTCAGTGCTCGCCATCAGTGACGAAATTTGTATAGTTTTTTTAAAATGAGCATCATTACATTGACTAACCATACCACAATACACGGAAAAACAGAAATAGTATCCCATATCTATTTAACTCTCATCTTTAGGTCATCATTACAACATTAGAAGGTGTAGCTCCAGCAGCGAATATTTGATTCAATGCACACATTTAGACGTTGATTTGTTTTATTTCTCTAATGAGATATTTATAGTACATAAACACATGTTAACCTGTTTTACTTTAACGTACGTATGTTTTGGTACCCTTCAAACTGTCACTTAGTCAACTGCTTGTTAAATGTATTTCTCCATCCCACAAGTGAATATAAGATATTCAATTCCATATAGACGTTGACAGGGTAGTGGCGTGTTAAGGCCATACGTTAGTATTATTATGACCACCGGGGTGTCATGGGACCCCAGTTCGACGCCCCGGTGGTTTTAATCATACCTTGTCTTCTGTTTTGAATATACAAAAATCTCAGATAAACGTTATCTCCGGTGCTTTGCTTTATAAATGTAATTCATTCTGTGCTCAATACTTTGGAATGACCCTTTTTCACAACAAACGTTAACTATGCGTTATCTGGAGGTCATTCAAAATTGCAAATTATCTGCAAAAATGTAAAACTCGGAGACAGATTAAGGACGTTTTGCAGAGAGAGATTAAAACACTTGATACAAAATGAAATCCTCAGACACCACCCTTACACGTGTGTACATAAACAGTTGGATAAAAGGCTAAAGCAGCTTTTAGGTCAATTTAATTTCCTCAGCAGTTTGCATATTACTAATTCCTGTTATTTTAAGATATCCTTTACACACAACCTGAATTGGTGCCACGTTTTTAAATTCTTGGTCAATAACTAGATTTGTATGAAATCTGGCACAACTATTTAGCATCACCTATAGTAGAACTTTACAGACAAGATTGAAATGACTTCCTTTGTGAAATGTGTAGATTCATACCCCACTGACTCGTTCTTCGATACTTCACTGTGATAGAGAGAAACATGAATACCAGCAATTTATATAAGTATAACATCGGATGATCGACTCAAAAGTGGCCTAAATAAAAGCAGAAAAACTCAAATGTAAATATAAAATGCAATTTTAGTACAATTAATATTCATGTCTCATCCATCAATAAATTGACATCGGAGAAAACAAACGAAAAGCACAGGACTAAGAGGGAAGCTAAAATTTAATGGAAGGTATCAAGAAGATTTTTTCAGGATGTAATGGGAGTGAACACTTAATTTAATTGAAATTATGTAAAAGTCATAAAAAATTGAATAAAAGGATTTCAATTAAACAGAATCGTTTTTAGCACTTGAGCGAGAAAGCTTTTGCATTAAGGTCTTCTGATTACAGTGAGCATATGTGTCTTATTTATATATCTTTGTACTTCCTACTACAGGAGGGTTGAAGAAAAGGACAGGTTGATGATGCTTAAGGCTATACATTTAAAAAGTCTGTTGGAGATGGATGGCCAAAGAAATTTAATTAGAATGAAAGTTTCTGATACAAAATCTATAAGATTTACCGATTTACAAGATCAAGGGCACGTTGTTGAAGATTACTAGTATAAGTAAGCATTGCTCTTTCTTTAATTGGCACTGTTTAAATTTCTCTCTGTGTGTTTATGTAATGGACAATTGCCTTTATATTAGGGAAACATCTTTGTTTCGTTTAACTCAGTACTGGCAGTTTTTGATTGTCGTCTCACTTGACTTCTGTTGTCTAGACGTAGTTTTCTAGGAGTGTCTGGTTTTGTAACTTGTCTGTTTCTTCAACTTTAATGTCTGGGCGTTTTGTGTGACTCTCAATGTTAAATTCTTAAGATTTTTTAGTTTTATCCCATCATAACAGTGGAAGTATTACAATATTTCAACACATGTTTCTTTCTCCAATGAATCAAATTCTAAGGACCTACAGTATATCTAATAGTCCCTTAACTCGGTCCTGGCATCAAAACTTCAAATTCACAGACGAACAGTGGACAGACTACGGACACTGAGGCTTTAGTTTGTCTCAATCCCAAACTGATTACCTATGGTCTAAAGAGATCACAAAACGACTAAAAAATGTAACATCAGAAACTCATACAATTTAATAAAATTATGTACACAATTAAGAGTATTTTACAAATAGAAAAGAAATCGTACCTTTGAAAGTGAAGCGTACGGGACTCATACAAGCAGGTCTTCAACTGGGGAGTTATAGCCTTAAAATACTACAGGGGCGTAGGCTTTACCACTATTTATTCGAAGGCATAAACAATTATGCAAAAATATTGAAAGTATTGGTCCAGCTTGTGATTTTGCTGGTAATTTTTGCAAGCCAAGCTGCAATATTTTCTCATCATGCCAATTGGGAAAATTAGTGAAGAAAGGGACAATGGGCATACCTACTGGGTCATGAGAATATTGGAATTTAGCATGACCCACACACACGACTATACCCTCAAAATTCTACTAGTAATTACTACACAAATTGCAAATAAATACAAGAAAAGTAGTTGAAAAATTTACTGCATTGTGATATCAAAGTAATTTTAATTATATTTGTTGAGTATACGTTTGTATCCAAGCCGCCGTGTATTAAGAATATCTTTATGTCGAAACACAGGATTTTACAAAAGCCTTAAGAAGCAAGATAGCTCAAGAACACACGACAAATCAATTTTGAGGTTTTGGTAACGATTTTAATATCAAGAGAATATCTCCTCTCTCGCAACATGAGCTTGTCTATTTACGTGATTTGTTAAAAGTTAAGAAATGATTTATATTGAGCAAAATATACATCCGTAGATAAAATATTTTCAATGCAAAGTCCGCTTTTTATACGTTAAGATGTATGAAGAAGACGCGGCAACGTAAAGAATATCCCAGAAAAAACATCATCATCAAATTACACGACGGAGGTCATATGATAACAACAAAGGTCTCATTTCAAAGAGCAAGTGAATTCAAGATGCTATAATAATCTTGCATTGGTGCTGCAGTCTTCCTGTCTTTATCTTCATGTATTGTAGCACTAAGCTGAATTCCCTAAAGTGAAGTTTAATGGGGAAAGCTTTGATTGCCGTTTGAATCTCATCTGATTCATCCTTTGTTCATATTAACTAGCTTATAGTGCTGATGAATGATTTATATAATGCGGCACCACATTTCTTCCGTTCTTTATTCTACAAGGAATGAAATAATGTTAAGTATATTGACTGAGTCTAAGAATATTGAATAGAAATGAATGTTTTTTTCAACTGACTATTGCCCAAGTAATCAAAATTCTAACGTAAGTCAGCAACATCATAAGTCTTGGGAGGGTCTTGTTTAAGGTTCTGAAATTAGCTATCATGGTAGTTTCGTATCTCGAATCAGCTCTATGGCATTCTGTTCACTTCTTCTGCCAACACTTCAGTATAAAGACGACGATTCCGTCCTTAAGCTCTAGTGCCCTTGCTTGTGTTTCTACGATAACGCAACCACCCATGTTTGTCTTGCTCACGATATGTCCTGAGAAACTTAATTGTCTTTCTTAAATTGTTTTTGTCAGGTAGAGCCTTGTTTCTGCTCTTCTTAAAACCTCCTCATTGCTGTCATTTTGACCAAAGGAATTCGAGCAACGTCATTAGGTTTGATTGAAAAGTCTAGCTCTTAAACGGTTGCAAACTTCCTGAGGTCTGGGTGAAGTTGAATTTTGAGCATGTCAAAGTCACTTTTTACGTTCAAAAAACAATAGCGCAACAAATCTAAGATTATGAGAACAAGAAGTTATTGATCTCCAAAATGTTGCTTTAGATTTTTCTACTAAACAATAGTTTAGAATTTGTGAAACAATTACAGCCATATTATAGCTATAGCTGTAGCTATAATTCCTTATAAAAATTTGAATACCACGACCACGAAGAGTAACATTTTAGAGTCCTTTCCAGAAGAAAACTAAAAATGACTCTGGTAGATATTGAGCTTTAATCATTTTACATTTTGGTGCCAGGTACGACCATTAATCATAGCCATTAATCTTTGGCATTGTATGGCTACATTTCGGTAAGTTTTCTTAAGATGTATGTCTTCATTTTTCTGGATTCATGGGGTGCATTGGCTTAAATAAGCATGCCCTACTTTTTTCCTGATTTTCTAATGATTTTCTAATTCGTTAAAATCCAATGAAAAACATTTTGCTGTGAACGGGGAATTAGTCTGAACTCTCTTTCTCGGACATGGTTTCATGTATGCAAAGAATGGAGATAAAATTCACTTTAATGTTGACTTTGATAATCTATGATAAGGCGTGATGGATTTTTATGACTCTTTCTCATCATGATCAATATTTAGCCAAGCTAAACTTTACCTTTGTGGGATAGATGAAGTCAGCGAGGTCTAATTACGAATTTATGCAAAACTATTATAAGCATTAAGAAATGGCAAGAATTGCGAATTGCACTCACGGAATATTCTATGCAAAATAAGTAACTATTTAAGCGCCAAATGCAATAACAAGGTATCTTTTGAATAAGTGAAGGAAGGTCACATTACACAATCTTCGTGTAAGTGGAGGTCCTGTATTATAATTATAGAGACAAAAAAGAGCATTTTAAACGAGATTTAAACGTACAAGAAGGTGTAAAACTCGAAAGATAATATGAGGGTAGACTAAAATCGTTCTACTTCAAAACCAAGTGCTAGACACGAAGACTAATACCTTTGACAAACTAGTCGGCAATGAACACCTATCATGCCCTAACCTAACAAGCAGTTGAAAGTCAGCCCTTTCAGACGATCCTATCTGAATCTATGCCAACAAACACAGTAGAGATAACATCTAAAATACGACTTCACAGCAATTAAAGTTAATTGGCAAAGTAAAACCACTAATTCTATATTTTCAAAAAGTATCTCTATGGCAGAATGTCCATGTTCGAACTAATAATCTCTTATAGAGAATTTAAACATGGATTTAAGTGTAATTTGATTTAAAATTTATCTTTAAATGACTCGGAATAAAATTGTTTTCTAGCTAACTCGACTCGCAAACGCAGTTATAGTAAAGCTGATTAGGGCGTTAACAAAATACTGAAACGGGAATCGGAGTTTTCCTCTGAACAGTAATGACTCCATTAAGCAAAATTTATAGTCATCATGTGGTAACATATTCATCAAGCAAAAAAGGGGGTTCCCCTCCTTGCTTTATGATGCAGTTAATGCAGCACACTGTTTATTGTATGTTCTGTAGGTCTATTTGCTCTTGCACCAAAATTTGTCGCTTAACATTTTCATTGCAAAGCTGTGCGGCAAAAAAAGATAGCGTAGTTAAAGATCGCCTGACTAAAGACAAAATGTGTCAACCAACTTAGACCACAAAGTGGAACAGAAATTGAACAACATTAAATCACGTTCTGAAAGTAATGACTCAAAAATGGCAGCCTTTTTTCATAATCTTTCAAGGAGCTCCTAAGAAATCTTTGAACAAGTACCGTATCATCCTGAACCTAGCTATTCGTTACGTGTTGAGTTTTTAAGCTATTTCTGGCATTGTGAGTTTTATTGGGGAGCCATAAAATTAATTTGTAAAGCATTATCTTCTCAATATTGGCCTTGTCACCCTAAGACAACGAAAAAGATTTCTGTCATGGTAAATCTGTACTTTATTGCCATACAAAATTCTCTACTTCAATTTATTTTTTTATTTCAAGGTCTAAAATATCAATATAGAGTGAATTGTTGGATACTTACGTGTTTGAATAAACCGAGCTTAAGACTAATTCGTAAGTTTCGTATAATGTTTTGGTGCCTAAATGAAGTAAACAATGTACTAACGGACTAGCTACTTGGAACATTGCAGAAGAGAAAAAATGCTGCAGTACTTATCAAGTGAGACTGAAAATACTTTACGCGGAATGCATTTGCTGTAAGGATGTTGTCGCGTTGTTGTATAGCAAGACTTTGAAGTTATAGATGTGTGTTGATTGTGTCTCTTAAAAAAAGAATTTGACAGAAATAAACGTTAACATTCTTAAAAATTCTTAATTCTTGAATTTGAAAGTGTTGCCAAAAGATTCATTTGTAACAGAAATGATCCAGGAAAATGGAGGTCTTCGCTACCATTTCAAAATTGCTGGTGTGGATAAGTTGTTCTATTTTCCTTAATTTGCTCAGCCGCTATGGGCAGTAGTGCTGACGTTATTTTGCCAATGGTAACATTTTCTGGCATTATTGCCTGCATTGATACTTTCAACTCTAATGAAAAGCCAAAGGAAAAATTCCATTGCTTTTATTGTTCAGAAATGTGCTGGGCTATAAGATACGTTCATTAAGAGACTGTCATTATGACAATGCCTGCGATTTTTGTTGAAAAAGCCGTAAAATGAGTGAAACTCAGCTGCTGAAGGTTACTTGTTCCAGTTTAGAATTGTATTAGTTTTCCATACTTTGCTAAAGTGTTTCTATTTAGAAAGGGCGTATCAGAATACCTGCAGCGTGTGGAGACTACTTTAGTTGCCGCTGTCTTTTGTATAGATTCCTTCTGCCCTTTATCTTGGATACCTGGATGTGCGGGAGAATAGGCAAAACTTATAAATAAATTGAGAAAATATTCATTTTAACTGAAAGTGTGGAACGTAAGGGCAAATATATCCTACCATGTTAAGTAGAACAAACGAGTTAACTGTAGAAGAACTTGCATTATTCTATTCATTTATTAGCAGAAAAAAGTTTCTTAGGTTTGCTAAATCATGAGAAATAGCACAGTAGAAGAAGGAGTAGTTTATTTACCTAAAAGAGAACGTGAAAGTAAGAAAGGGGAAACATAACTTCTTATCTGTTTTAGGGTTTTACGCAAATATTTTCTTTACGCAAATATTTTCTTTACAATTTGTACTCGAAGATTTATGAACTCTAATAAACGTAAATTTCTGGGATGAAAGTTGGGTGAGATCGATAGACAGTTTTTTTGCCATTGAATACAAAGTTTTCCTATGCTTTCCTATGCTTACCCATGCTACCAATTTAAATAGGAAGAATGAGTTAATTATAGAAGAACTGGTATTGTTCCGTGCGTTTAATAGCAAAACAGCAAAATAAAGTTTGTAATGTTTATCGAACTATTAGAAACAGCGCTGTAGAAGAAGGAGTATTTGATTAATTCAAAAAGATAGGGAAAGTAAGGAAGGGGAAACATAACGTGTTCTTATCTCTTTAAGGATGTGACGCAAGGAATCTCTTTATAATTTAATAGCATTTCAAATGATCGCTGTGGGAAGCAAAAGAGTACAAGTTGAGATAAGATAATAAAGAATTCCCTTCAGATTTTGAAAGAAAAGGTAGAAAGTATTATAGAAATAGAAACTAAACGAGGTGTAGCAGACAGGGCAAAGCTGCATAGACTCATAGCTACATCTTAACGAGCTGTATTCAGGACTCATCTACCCTGAAGAATATTTGCTGCCAAACTGTGAAAATTGAGCAGTTCTTATATGATGATAATTTTCCTTCTTCCTTTTGCATTCTGAGAGTGTTACCTTTGCTATTTAAAGAACGTCAAGTACAGAACATTAATGGGACTGCCTGAAAATGATTTAAGCTTAAATAAACCATGAACTTTTAAAGGATCTCATTTCTTAAATCCTGAAACCTATATTGACAAACAAATGTCAGTTGATTATAAAACTAATATGAAAGGATCCTTTTGGATTATAGTAAATGTAATAACTTATAAAAAATGTCGGGACCATTAGACAGCTAGATATTAGGAGGTTAAAAATCCCGACAGAGGTCTCAAGCGTTGTACACAGCGCTTTAATTTGCAATGAACCCTTTACTTTGCACTGAACCTTTTACTATGCACTGAATGCTTTACTTTTTACAGAACCCTTTACTTTACAATGAATCCTTTACTCTGTACAGAATTCTCTACTTTGTACAGAACCCTTTACGTTTTAGAGAACCCTTTACTTTGTACTGAATCTTTTACTTTGTACAGAACCCTTTACTTTGTACTGAATCTTTTACTTTGTCAAAACCCTTTACTTTTTACAGGATACTTTACTTTGTACAAAAACCTTTACTTTGTACTGAATCTTTGACTTTCTACAGAACCCTTTACTTTGTACAGGATGCTTTACTTTGTACAGAACCCTATACTTTGTACTGAATCTTTTACTTTGTCAAAATCCTTCACTTTGTACACGATGCTTTACTTTGTACAGAACCTTTTACCTTATACTGAATCTTTTACTTTGTACAGAACCCTTTACTTTGTAGTGAATCGTTTACTTTGTACAGAACCCTTTACTCTGCACTGAATCTTTTACTTTGTCAAAACCCTTCACCTTGTACAGGATGCTTTACTTTGTACAGAAGCCTTTACTTTGTACTGAAACTTTTAATTTGTACAGAACCCTTAACTTTGTACTGAATCTTTTACTTTGTACAGAACCCTTTACTTTGTACTGAATCTTTTACT
>JANTCA010021290.1:0-23800 GCA_024741275.1 Chironex yamaguchii
TACATATACTTTCCTTTCTGACGTTTCATACTCTGAGGAGTGTCAGACGAAAAAAGCTTTTAAGTATGATTTTAGCTGCAATGTCGCAAATATTCAAGGCGATTACCAATGAAAATGTGTTCTAATTATCGAATTTTGGAGTAATCAGGGGTATTTCTTTATGACAGTATGGTTTAAAGGGAATTCCAAAGCGGTTGGGCTTGGCGAATGCTTGAATGAATGAGTTATCGGGGTTCGAGTTATCGGAATTTTACTGTATATGTTTTTGTAGTAATTAACAGATTAAAAATTTTTGTTGTTACTGTATCAAGGGGAGGATGAATGTTGAAACTAACCAGGTACGTGGCCCAGGCGGTCGGTGGGTGTTCATAACGATGCACAAGGGAATACTAACCAGGCTGTTTTGAATTGTGTTGATATGTGAAAATATAGTTTAGAAACATCGTAGATCATGCCCATGAGTCATGGCATTAATAATAAAGTTGAATGCGTGTTTGTTATGTTTAAGAACGCATTTGCGTGAATCTTCCAACAGTGATGGGAGAAAAAGCAAGCGCAGACCTCAACTTCAATTCACTTGATTTGAAACTTAATGTCCTCTGCCTAATACGATTAGGCTCGATTGCGCGTCACTATCATAACGGATGCGTTTAAATTTCCCGACATCGAAAGTCTTAGCGATAGCCTTCTAGAATGTTTTTGTCTGTAAAAATTTCAGATCGCAAAGGACTTTGGTTCTTTATCTCGACGTTGAGTATCATTATATCACAGGTTGAAGATCTTAACATGAGTAGATTTGGTTCGACAGCTAAAAGTTTGGCTCCCCTTACCTCATAACTTTGTCATCTTACAGGGGATTTCCATTACCTATCAGCGTCATAATGTCAACAGCAAATTGTATTTTCTCAGCGCAAGAGCAAGTCTGTGATTTGATAGAATCAGGGTCTGGTTTAATAAGATTAATTCAAATATTGAGCTTTGGATCAAAATCAGATATCCGAGTCACAGTAAATTCAAAACCCATGATTAGAAGTCTTTAATATGTCGCCTACAACACACAGTCCTGCTACGAACGGGACGTTTACCATTTGAATCAGACTTTTCATGTCCATGTGTGAGTACTCTCTATCTTCAACATGAGCGAATATTCTACATTTCACTTTTATCTCAAGAGGCCCTTTGTTTTCAGGTAAGATTAAAAAATTCGTTTGTAGCTTTTATGCGATTTTTCCAAGGAGTATTAAAATCAGAGAAAAGTATTAAGCATAGTTTTAAGTTAAATGAAATATACTTCCAAATTTCTTTGACCTAAGACAAAATAATAATGGTGTTTTCAAGTTGTAGAATCAGACCCAATATTGCTGTTACCGAGTAGATCCAAACCACGTAATCAAGAGTATGATCTTCGTCACGAAATTTTAGATCTATTGCTGTAAGTTCAATCAAGGTTTTTCTCTAAATGATTTTTCACTAACTCTAGAGTATCAGAAATTAAGGAATAAATGATTGGATATTTCACTGCTTCTGTAACTAGTGGTTAGTGATCACAAATGACCCCAGTTAGGAAGCAAATGGTCTTTCAAAAACTTTGGAAGATAAAAGTTGTCTCTAGCCGTTGAAGACTTGTAAATATTGGAATTTTTGTTGATTGGATTGAACTTTAGATGAAACTTTTCCTTTGTAATGGGTAATTTACTTGTTCAGTTGACACAATAACAGCTGCAGCTGGCTTTTATATAATAAATAAATGACCAATATATTAATAAAGATTATTCTCACAAATAAAGACAGACTGGTTTTGTGTGTATTACAGTAACTCTGTATCCTATTTAACTTGCTTATGCGCGTTCTGGTTGAAAGGAACATAGACACATGGATCTTATCAGCTTGAAAATCAAATATTTATAACCATGGAATGGATTTTCTGAGCCCCCGAAAAAACTGGTGCCATTTCTCGATTTATTAGTTTTCCTTTATATTTATGGTTTATCATAAGAATACCATTGACTTTGTGGTAAAGTAACAGATTTCTGTAATGATAAGTCCAGGCCCGTCGAGAGTCAGCTCGGGCCTCGGAACTATAAACAACACGGAGCCCTTCGGGTTTGAAAGTTTTACGAGCAAGACCAAGTCAAGCTCAATACCTTGAAACTCCTGAAATTACCTTGAATAAGCATAGTCAATAACAATATAAAGCTATGATAAGATTTAAAAAAGACGTTTTGCGAGCTTTCGTGTTTGCAAACCGGCTAATCATGTCCTCTTAAACAATAGAATCATAATTAAACAAAAGAATTTACTTGGCCAACAAACAAATAGTTAAATGATTCTCGAATGAGCGTCCAGCAAGCATCTTGATTCAAATGTATTAGCAAACGTTTTTGCGAGGCCTTGTCGAAGCCCGGGCCCCGAGAATTTGCCCCGGCCATCCACCCTCTCGACGGTACTGCGTAAGTCTTGATATTTGATCCTCTGTTACCTCAACTTCTAAAGATTTTTTAGGTAAATATATCTTAGATATTTTAATACTTTTTTCTTTTCCCTACTACATGCAAACCCTTGCAGAATTTTTGCATGTACTTTGTGCATCATATACCAAAATCTAGTTAGTTTATTTTTAATCGCCTTCGTTGATTCTATAAACACTCCTACGACTTTTGTTTATACTTTTACTGATATAGATAAATAGCCTTCAGGGACCAAAAAACAGGGATAATATGTTCTTATAAGAGGTTGCGAGCTTTACCGAACACAGAGGAGTTATTAATAAGATAAAATATCTTGAGCCACTTGCAATTTTGTTGTGTTTTTCTATAGGATTGTTTTGGCTATATTAAATATATTGTCTGGAAATATGACTGCAATGTGGAATAGTAGAAGAATGGGCAGACGTTTTAAGGCAAGGATACTAAAGCAATTGCATTTAACCAGATTGTCCCTTGGACACTAAGGCAAAATAACAAGAAAGATCATTCTGAGGTACTGTGGTACCGTAGATTAGGTAGGAGAAAGGCCGGAGGTAGTAAGTGATGAATAAAGTAAACACGAAAAACGTAGAATGGTTTGGCGCACGTCATTATCAAAGGAAAGGCTAATAAAGCAATTTCCAATAGGCACTCAAGAAAAATTGTTCCAATTCCTCATCTCCACCATAAACACTGCTGATGTAAAGGACGAACATTAAATATACAGAGACCAGAGCCGAGTCCTTATTGTTTTGCACTTGAAATTGCAATGGCTGACTTGACCTCCATGTCAGAACAGGGGGTACCTATTTTTAATTATATGTTAGGGTTATCATAAAATGCCCACATTATGTAAAACAAGTTCAAAGCTGTAGATTGTCAATTGTTATCGTAATATTTTGTATTTGAAATATAAGAAAATCTTTGCCAACACGCTGTAGTGTCGCGCTTGGGGACAAGACGTTTTCAGCTCAAGTAGAATAATCCAGTCTCTTTGTTTAGAGCTGAAGGTTGACTGGTTTTCGTTGTTAGATGGTTGTTGAAAGCAGCAGTAAAGAGGCAACCAAATTGTCACGGTCCCAAGGTCTAGTTGTCGTTGCATTTATCTTTTTATCTATCTTTTTATATAACTTTTCTCTAGCTCAGTCAAAAACGTTGATTATGGTTTGAATAATTCTCCATTAGATAAAGAGAACTTCCGTTTTACCGTTTTGACTTAAATCTTCAGAACTCAGCTTCTAAAGAAGAAAACACTTTTAACGTTTTGAATAATCCTTCAAAATACTCCCAGTTTCCTGAAAAAGAATTATTCGAATCGTTAGAGACAGACACTCCGACTTAGTGCAGCTAGTGTGGTAATGCTCCATTCTTAACAAATATATTATAAAGCACTTGTTGAGATACTATATATATCCGACACTGATGAAGGCTTAAGCCGAAACACAGAAAAAAATAAATGAATGAGTTTCCCTTTACTCATCGCTGGATTTGCCTTGCCATACCAAGCACCTAAATCTTTGTACCGTGATGTCGCGGAAGTTTGAGTGTTGGCTTTTAAGTCTGACTTCATGTCTTTAATCTCTAAATTAAAGTTACGTGGTGTCAGTATTGCAACAAGTGCTAGGTATGTGAAACACTGCACAGCATCGTGTAATGTTTGAGATAATCGAGAGACCTAGGGCCTAAACGGACCAAATGATAGCCAATGGAATTGAAGACAAGTTGTTTCATTTAATGATAGTATATTTAGTTAAGATGACTTTGATCGATTAAAGGATATGCGTTGAACCGTTTCTGGGCAATTTTTGGTAAAATTTTTATTCTAAGGGACATCTAATCTATATCAGACCTTTCTCTTCTACATTTTCTTTGAAGATGTGACAAAGGAAGCCGAACGGTGGGTGAAAAGTTAGGTAACAATCAAGAATCTTCGATGGAAGAAATCGTGTCATTAAATCCATGTGATGAAAGTAATCCACCAACAAAAGAGGAAGCGAAGATAGAAGTAAACTGCAAGAGCAAAAAGAAAGCAAAATCGAAATGTCTTCCATCTCCTAAAAGCTCTGAAAGATCAACAAAGTTGGAAAATTCACCTATGGAGAAAAAGAGAGCGGAAAATGCACCCAATCATGTAAATTCAGTGGAAAGTAAAGATATTATTGATAAACGTAGCCAAGACAACACGCAGGAACAGAAACATGATAATTTCTCTACATGTAATGTTGCCCCATCGGCTTCGGATGTGAACGGAGGAATTGATGATTTAGAAGACGAATTGAACAACCAAAATGTGAAAGCCCATTCTCCGGATGCCTTTCAAGGAACCAGTTGCGAGAAAGAGTGCAGTGTATCTGGAGATGGACTGGCCGAAGCATCGCTAGATAAGAGAGCTGCATTTTATGTTCACAGTACACTAGTGGACATATTGTATTTACAAGTTGCCATCTCAGATGACGAAGGTCATGATATTCCGGTGGAGTACAAGTGTGAAAAGGAATTTGTACACGAAGTAAGTTACTCTCCAAGGAAAACTGGAGCCTGTAACATTCACGTAAAGTGGAAGGGACAACATGTCAGTGGCAGTCCGTTCCTTGTAGCTGTTGGTGGAAGTTGACTGACATTTAGTCGTTAATGAACAGGGTTACTTGTATCGGGGTAGAGGAAAAGGTAGTCTCCATTTTAAAGCAGCTGATTTTCCTAAGTGCAATTTGGCTCCAATGAAATAAAAGAGAATGCAGAACAGAGGAATTTATGTATATGTTGATACATACTTTGATGGTGACGTAGCAACCCATATACAAGCTCTAGAATGTGACCTTATGTAAAGTTTATTGATGAGAATTGGAACACACGTCCATGAATGCAGACTGCTTCTGCAGATATTTAAATTGATTGAATGATTGAGAATGATATAAATTTACCTGAGTAGCCTAACTAAGTCGACTGATGTCGATGCATTTTAACTTTTCATTGACTTTGTTCTTGGGGACGGATTCAAACGGTTGTAACAGATGCAGTCTCAACTGTTAGCTTTCAAAGTAAATTACATGAGCATTGCTTAATGTTAAATGTTTTACTATTTCGTTCAATACCTAACAGAGTTTTGACTGTCTTCTCAATCCTCATGTCTTGTCTTACGTGCTTTCCCACATTAATCAAAATATTAAGCACCTTGCAATCTTTATGGTCAAGACCATGATCCCAGCGACAAGTTTCATTGACCTTTTATCAAGTCATATTTTCATTATGCTTTATGTTATAAAACTGCAAAATCGGCAGAAGTGAGTTTGTTTTTGACTTTAAGGTTGCAAACGAATGATATTGTATCTTTTCAGTAACAAGTCAATACTCAATAGTCAATGCGATACCATCAAAGCAATCAAGCTGAATGTTATGCACCTTACCAACCGTTCATAGCATTGGAACTGAGTGAAAACAATATACTGGGTGATCAGAAACACGTGTGAGGAAACTGGTATAAAAGTGTAAATCCATCATTTCCGCACAGAGACAGCAATAGTAAAATGTCAGGAATCCCAACCTTGAAATTTTGGATGATTAAAGTAGGTAGCCTACATTTTATTATACCGTAGTTTGATTGCGACTACAAACTGTCTCCTTGAATATACCAGTGGTTAAAATTCGAGGGCATTCTTTCTCCAACCTTCAGAAAATAACGCAAATAAAAATATGCACCCGGTCCTTGTTTGACATGATGTCATGTAAATTTCAAAGGGGTAGTATAACTTCTTCTTCATAATTATTTCTGTATCCCTTTATAGCTATGTTTTGCACTTGAAAGGCGAATATATTTTATGTCCAGTAAAGCTTATAAAGATTTTAACTAAGAAGATGTCTTTTAATGTTTGCAGGTACCGTGATTCCTTTTTGAGACTGAGTGTTAAACCGCCAATTAACTTGTCGAACACAATTTTTTATGGCTGTCAAACTACTACCCTAATAACCTTCTCCAAGGACGTTACGTTTTCATGAGGGTTTGTTTGTTTATTGTTTGGTTTGCAAAATAACTCAAAAAGTTGTCAAAGTAAAATTCTGAATTTTTTACCATATGTTTGTAGTCTAACATGTTCCAGCAAATTTTTATGATAATTCGAATCAAATACTGGATTGCGAATCACTTGGAACTTTTGGTCAACGATACCTTCATAAAATAACAACTAATGAGGAAATCATCGTGGAGGTAACTCAGTTATATTAACTCCTATTATTACGGCCTATATTTGGTAATGGTATCTTTAAAAGTCCACAGCTAGCAAGGAAATCCTCCTGGGGAAAACCGGTTGCCATGACATGACGCCTGTTAATGCTATTTGAATATCGAGAAACTAGGAATCCCACCTGACTGCATTGGGTTGGCGGATATTTGCACTCTTTGAGTGCTTCTAGTTATAATCTTCAATTGTGAACATTTTGTGTTAGACAGGAAACAACAAACATCCCCTTTGGCTGAGTGTGGGATGTAAAAGCTAATATAGGAACCACTGATTCTCCACTTGGTGTGGAGAGCCAATGGTTGCAGAAATGGGACGTTATATGCTGTCTCAACTTGGGTGTGTGGAGTTATTTTACAATTTTGAGCAGCTTTCATCTTTTGCTCCAGCGTACGTAAGATGACCCTGGAGTATATAGCTTCTTATCCATGAAGATACGCAACCAGGGACATACCTAGTCACTTGCATAAGTTGTAAGACGTTTGTATGCCTCTACTATACATACCCATGCCTTCCACCGGTAAGCACGGCATCTATTAAAATGGCTAAGAGATGGGACAACTTGGAGCGACATTGCTTCAACATGAAAAGGTGCAGTTCTATCGCCTTCAGAGAATAAAGAGAGAGAATATCACAAGACGAAACGTATACATGTGCATACTCCATGATTTTAGTATCATTCTTAATGTGGTATAATCATTTACAGTGACTTGGTATATTGTAAATAATACAAAAAATGCAATACGCACAAATTTTAAATTTTTTAAAAACTTTCAACTCTGTCCTGCAGAGTATTACAAAAGTACTAACAAATTCAAATACATGGTTTAAGGTAATGGTTCCTTTTCCTTCTTCGTGTCCTTACCTTTTTCTTTTTCTTCCTCTTTTCTCTCTTTGCACCGAAAGGAAAGGCAATTACAGTAAAAAATCCTTTCAACTTTGGCGCAAAAGCGAACAACTGGTGGAAATAGGCTAAGCCTGTCTTCCATAAGTACGAAGATAATGATGTAGATTGTTACAAATAAATTTATCAATCCAACAAATAATGACTTTAGTTGCAGAATTGTATAATTGTCTCTATAATCCAAAGCAGTATATGATAACACAATAGTTGTTAAAGTTGAAACATCCAAAAAATTACCTGATTGTGTGCAACAGAATCGTTTGAACCACTTCATCTCAATTTCGTCTAAAGGTCCAGGATCACGTGGTCTATATGTCTCGTATGGATTAAGGTATGTCACAAGCAAAATATTAACCAACAACAGTGCTACAATTAATGGTCTTTGTAAACCCCATTCAGTGGGGATAAAGGAGAGAAAAATTGAAAGAAGCATCCATCTTATTGTTAAAAATATTATAAAAAATACATGACTTGTTCCTCCTGGAAGCAACATTTCACCCAAGTCTTTGTAAAATTCAGGAAATACTCGTTTCCAGTACCAATAATGCAAAGTAAATGGTATTCCCATAAAATATATAAATAGGCCACATAATCCCAAGACCTGAATAAGTGCTGACATTTTGCATTCCTTCCATGGCTGAGACGACATGTACCGTTCCCCTGTGATGGGATCGAATTTACAGCTTAGCGTGCTAAGGCTCATGTTACTTAAGGGAAACTGAAGGACCGAAAGCAGAAGACAGTAAGAAAGAAAGACTCGCTTCCACACAGGTCGTTTTTGAACTGTTCCAGTAATAAACATATAAGCAAGCACAAATGTTCCCAGAATTATTGGGAGTGTAAAAATAAGGACAAATGCACCTTCCCATCCAAGCTGCTTACCAGTATAGAGATTTGGAAGACAAGCCAAGCCAGGGACTGGTGCATACATAATTTCAAAAAAGTGAAGCAAGTACGATAGGAAATCTGGCCACTTAAAATTACCTTGAAGTAAGGCTTGGACTGTTTGTATATAGAAGACAAAAATGATTGTAGCATATGGTGGTGAATTGAGCTGCTGTAAGTATACAATAAGGACAATGAATACCATAAATAATACAGAAGCAGTCGATGAAATACCAAGCAAGACCAAAAGAAAAGTAATTAAAATTTCTAGAATTTGACTGTCTGCAATAGTATGAATGATTTCTGGATTTTGACTTGCTTTGTGTTTTCGAATAAAGTAGAAAGTGAGAATAAGAACAGAAGCGAGAAGAGCAAGAATAACACAAATCATTTGTCTTGGTCCCATAACACATGGAGCACAGTGGTATGGACTCTTTCTGTAGTACCCATTTTTGCATTTGGAGCACAGGCGACCCTCGTGGCCTGCCACACATGGATTGGAACAACTTCCAACACATGATTGCTCATCGTCTGGATTTGTTTTATTTTTACACACCAGACGGCAGATGGCTCCTTTGCAAGGAGTAAACCTTGTCATTGTCGTGTGGCATTTTAATAAGAGTCGAGCATTATCGGGAGTATCTGGCCAAAGGCCCGGTGGTATTACCATGGCAGATTTATTCGTAGAATTTCCATCTCCACCTATACATACAGCTTGTGGTAAACATGGCATGCAACGTGACTGAGCACTGCCATAGTAAAATTGTTTACAGAAGCAATTCTCAAGTGTCATCGCTCCTACATGTGATGTAGCATTTTCAGGACATTTTTCCTGCGTTGGTTTTACTGAACCTGAAGGGCAAAAAAACCCTGATATGCATGACTGGGGTGCGTTTGCTGCTTCGTCATTGGTTTCAGCCTGTGCTGTACCTGCAGGGCAGTACGCACCTGAAGGGCACAAATGTGGAGGAGTGGCTGTCTTGTCCAGAACATCCGCCATTGGGTTAGGAGTTGAAGTTCCCTCTAGGCAATAGAAGCCTTCTGGGCAGGCTCCGCTAGGCTGTAGCATACTGTAGTCACTACAAAAGAATCCCGATGGGCAAGGATTACATCCCAGTCCGACATGACCCGGAGTGCACCTCGAGCAGAAGTAATTACGAGGAAGCACTGTATCCACTCCATAACCGTTAATACAGTCGCCAATAAGGTCGACCTTTTGAAGGTAGGTAACAAACGTGATTCCAAATGGTTTGTGATCTTGCCCAGTATGAATTGTTCCAATCCCAGCGATAAGATCAGTATGATCAAAGCGATATAGTAATCGAAAGGGACACATCACCGTTGCGTACATTAAAACTGTCTTTTCAAATGAAACGACAAGTCTTTGAGCAATTTCGTTATAATCAAATAATGGAATATTTGTTACAAACAAATCATCGTATTTTGAAAGTAAGCTTCCAAATTTATGATCAATACTTAGGACACATGTCGTCGAAAGAGAACTGGCTGAAAGTATAGCAATATGGTAAGACTGATTAACGATGTTTCCAAGAAGAGTTTCAGCACACAAAACTATGATTTGAGATCGTAGATAATCATTGTAATTGGTTACCACTAAACAGTTAGGTATCACGGCTTTCCGCTTAGGTTCTAACGTGTAATCCGATTTGACACGATATTCCATTAACGATGTCGAAAGATTGCCATTATTATGACTTGCAACGATAAACGTATCTTCGCTAGTAAAGTAGATTACCCAAATGCGTGTAGATTCGGTGGCATCAAAATCATCCCAGGACCAGCTGCCTTTAACTTCTGCCTGTGCTACAATGCCACTCATATTGTATGATAAACGTGACATATCTGCTATCTTAAAAATTTGAATTGTCAAATAATCCGTAGACAATTCCTGGACTACAAGAAGAAGTTCGTTTCTAAGATCAATGCCAGCTTGGATGACAAATACTTTATCTGATATACTGACAATTGATCTTAGATCCGCAATTGTTGAGTTGGTTATAGTGATAGCAGAAGCTGAAAAGGCACCGTACGGTGATCTGTAATAGGAGAGGTAAGCAAATCTTCCTCTATTTGGGGAGAAAAACGCAAATGGATGTTCAAAATTGTGATTGATACCAGCAGAGGAAAAACTGTCTGCAATAAAGAAGCTGAATGATTCGGCATACTCAAAATCACTGCTCAAGGATCCCTCTTTTGACCCATCACGATAGAATATTCGTCCTCCGTGAGAAAATAACCAAATGTCCCTACTCTCATGATTGACCAAAAGATATGACTCTGCCGGTGTGATACTAGTAGCAAGAGACGGATACAAAAGTCTGGAAGCTATGAGAGCCGGCTGCAGTTCGGCACGAACATTAAAAATAAACCCTCGTGGATCAGCAGTTAAACTTGGTACAATTTCGAAGAAAAAGATGTCACTGGAGGCAAACCCAAAACGATTGATTGCAACTCCTAGACGCCATGCCGAGACTGTGAAAGCAGAAATGGGGTAAGCCGATTTCCTATCACTGATATCGAAAATTCGCGGTTCTCCAAGAATAAGGCACGCAATCAAACTACCCTCATAGGAAACACTGCAAGGAAAATATTCGGAAGGATTACGAGTTATCATATTAAAAGTCATTACTACGTCTTGTACTTGAAATCCTCCACATTTGTACATTTTTCGTGTCAATAATCCAGCACAGTAAACAGAAAAGTATGCTCGAAATGAGTGTGATTCTGGAGAGGTCAGTACAAACTTATCAAGCAGAACGATTCGCTGACCATCATCCACGGTTTTCATTACTCCCCCTACTGTTTCGTTGTTTGGAGTTAGGACACAACTTTCTGGAACTGGTTCTATTTCATGACAAGATTCTAAGGGACAAAAATAAAGACAGCTATCAGAGAATACATATAATGTTTCAAAAGCTGCGCCAACATCTGTTACTTTCATATCACTTTGAAGATCGCCGATAACTAAATTGCTTTGAAGAGTTATTTTTTTATACGGCCATCCATTCGTGTTGATAATTGAATAAAATGGCGATTTTCGGAGCCATACCACCACTGATGATGTTCTGTTTCCGATTAGATTTAATCTCAATTCTCGTTTACTGTCAAACGAAGTGTAAACTAAGTCCCATTTTGCCTTTTGATCATTGTTAATGCACGTTGTAAATAAGCGGACCAAAATGGCTCTGTTCCTTGATTTACAGTGGACAGACACTATATAGTTGTAATCAGGTAACATAATGGCAGAGTGAACTGTTTTGCAGTCATCCTTTAATTCTTTCAAGTTTATACTAGCCAGATAGCAATTTGCAGGGCCACTGTCCTCCGAAAAAGTGGCTATTGCAGTAAGATTTTGATCAAGCATAGCCCACTGAACCACTGTTGTGTTTCCATCAGCTACTGTTTCGTACGCCATTGGGAATGGTCCAAAACTTGATGGTTTGTAAAGATCATCCTCATATAATTCAGGAAAGTAAATATTTGCTTTCGAAAGAAAAAACAGTACATTAACAAACAAAGTTGTTACATATAGTGTCGAAGAACTCATAGTTTTTCTTCATATTTACATTCAAAGCACAGTATTCGTAAATCAGACGATACTTTAGTCTTTTGGACTAACCTGTAGTAACTTCTTTCATTGCCTTTGTTCTTTTGCCATTTTGTGACCTGCTCATTCTGGTGGGCTCAAGATGGGGCGAAAGTCAAAAGATTGCATGAATAATTACGCAAAGGATGTTATGAAGTTGTAGACCTTCATCTGGTAGTTTGTTCTCGTATTGTTTTAAAATGAACAAGTAAGACATTTCTGTCGTCCTCATCCCATGTCCAATTTTCGACAAGGGCAAAGACCAGCTATTATAATTTTAGGGAAGCAAAAAACGCTGAACATAACCATTTTCTGTCAGTGTCTACCTTGCATATCAGTATATAACAGTTTATAGTATTGATTTCTATAGTATACAGTATGAGTGAGTGTTGAAAGTTTGGTCCAAATTAAAAGATTCACTTTCTCTCATTTATGACGTAGCAGCAGTACTTTTTATAGAAAATACAGGACAAAACTATTGACCGTTTTCTTCACATCATTAAATATTTTTTAACTCGAGCACCATTAGCTAGGCTCCCCACACAAGCAAAGGCTTACCGATAGTTCAGAGGAGCAAACAACTGATTGTTTCAACACCGTATCAGATAAACAGTAGCATTGGGTACTTCAGGACTAATACTGCGTTGACAATCATATAATATGTTAAGACTCTGAGCAGCTCGTTGATTGTACTGCCTAATATGTTAAGCGAGCACTTCGGACAGGGAGTTCAAGAGAAAAGAAACAGTTACTATATCTTCAAATTGACAAGGAAACTGCCTCTTGAAAATCGCCTTGAAATTTTGCGACATTGCGCTAAAAACATACTTAAAAACATACTCGAAACTGCCTCTCTGTGTAATGATATTTGTGATTGAACTAACGATCTACTACACTGGAGGACGGATGGCTAGATTTATTAATTACTGCCAAATGTACTACTGTACCCTGTAAAAAAGAGAGTACTTCCTAAATTCAAGTGAGAGACGTTACCATCGGTGCTTGGCCCTGTAATCCATATCAGTTGTACCAAGCACTCTGAGGAAATACCAGTTCTTTCGGTCATTTCTTGTTACTGCGTCGTCATTTATATGCATGTTGCACCATCTACATGCCACCTGTGTATATTCACGTCAAGCTTTCAACAACTTGAATTAATGTTAATAGATTTAGAATTAAGTGTATATATTATCTAACGAGCATTGTTGTCAATATAATGCAATGTCTTGGTACTGTAAATAATAGTTAGCATTAGGTTGATAATAACATTGGATTTTTCGCTCGCACACGACATCATGCTGACAAAGCTTTTGGGTAATGGACAGAAACCTTCTCGAGAGAATATGTTTCATTTGTTCCCATAGGAATAATATCACTCACGAACGGCTCATACTCTAAATAAGGTCAGCGGAAATCATAAAATAGAGTAAAATTTTAACTTTGCCGCCCTTTTGGACAAGATAACAATCCATCCTCGAATTTTGGCCTACAAGGTCTTAGTCAAGTGACAGAATGAGGAATGCATATAACATAGGTGATGTATATATATGTAGAGTGAGAGAAGGAGGACTGGAACCAAGGGAGCACAGGAGAAAACAATTAGAACAGAAAGAAAGGACAACAACAAAAGCAAGAATAAATGTATACAAAGGCAGGGAAAGAAGGAAGAACTAGGTAAGGAAAGAGTGAAACTTATACCGAAGTCGATAAGAAAACTGTTTAGTAATAAGCATGTCGAATAGTAAATACGATGCATACAAATAATAACAATCTGACAGCTATAACAATCTAACAATAAAAAGCTTCAACAATAATCAGTAAAAAACAAGTAAATGATTTACAAAATTGTAGTGTCGTGGAGTTAGTGTATAAAAATACAACAAATTTATAAGTTTCAGTGTAAAACAACCTTGCAACTAAGTATTACGAAGGGGAAATAATCAATATCAAATAGAAACTATACACTTAAATCGGAAGAATGTAGATCGATGTTAGGAAGTCGGTCTACTTAGCAACTCTGAAGTCACTGGATTTAGTAGTTTTCCATTTAAATTGATCATGATGAACTCTACCTTAATATTGATGTAAACAAATAAAGAAAATCTCTGACTTTCCGTAATAGAAGAAAAAGTTATGTTATCAATTTCTTGTAAAAGACGAGTACATTGTACATTATGGCTCGTTATCTCTCGGGTATGATTATAAGGGGCTGTTCAAGAATGGATCCAGAGGAATTTTAGTCCGCGAAAAGGTGAAAAAAGCAATTTCTGACATAAAACTCGTGTGTTTAAAACTCTAACTCTTGTAGAAGTTGTTTTCATGAGCTTTTTCGCTGGAACAGAAATGTATCTCCAGGTAGCATTGAATGCATTAGTTGTGCTTGTATTTATAAACATGTATCGCATATACAGATGTTAGTTCATAGATCACAGGTGCAATAAGGGAGCTGTTATAAGTTGTTTGAGGGACTGTCTGTGAGTTCAATGCTAATTTCGTACGTTTGGAATCCTGTGTGTTTCATCATTTCTAGGAAGTAAGCTTGCTCGACCCAGTCTTCTTTATTACTAACCAAAGTAGCATTCATTAGTCGAAAGTTGACGTCTGTGAAGATTCCAAACCGTGGAATGGCATAAGTCTATAAATGGAGCATTTGCTGTTCACTCTGACAGTTATTTTGATTATCTTTTCTTTTACATCGCAACTAGAACATCAAATCTCCAAACGTTATACAGAACCTTGCCATTTAGTATGCCCGAGTTACAGCTATTACGCGCGGTATCCTTGGAGATTTTGCCCCATATCTATGGTGTCCTCCGCTGGAATGTTATTACGTCTTGTCAAGGGGTTAAAACTCAAAGTTGACGAAGGACCGTTCATTATTTCTTCAAAGAGTAATGGCTATAGGCAATTTAATTTAACTGAGTCCAAACTTCTTATAGATGCATTCTCTATTGATCCAAACAGGCAAAACTACGTTCGAGATGTACGAGGGTCAGTGTTTTCTGTAGTTTTCCCTGAGCCTTTTAAGAACAGAGCAGAGCTAGTAGCTGTTTCACCAAGTGTGATACAAAATATCTTAGATATTAAATTAGAAGATTGTAAAAGTCAGTGGTTTCTAGGCCTTTGCAGTGGATCGCCGTCACATTTAATTAAATACCCTTTGGCGCATAGATATGGTGGGCATCAGGTATACATTTACGTTTTTTGGCAAAATTTAGCATGACGCGTAGATATGTTGTTTTATGTGATGCATATATATTATTTTGTACTAGTATAGATAGATGATAGGCAGTGAGTTTTACTTAAACATACATCTGTTGTGAGTACGTAGTGTTTTCTTTCATGTTGCGTTAATAAATTTATGATTTTGAAATGCGATGTTTGGGTTGCAAGCTCTATAATTAAGAGATTTACATGACTTGGTACAAAAATCAACAGCACAATTTACAGAAAGCGATCCACAACTGAAGTGTGATAACTTTCCCTGTAACTGACAGTTTTCAAAATTTTCTATATGATACACCAGACTGCAGAGTATGGCAATTTCCAATGAGATCTCACGTGTTCAACGGCAAAATTTCAAGCGAGCAAGTGTGCGCGTAGGTGTAAGTGTGCACGTCAAAACCGTTAATTTGCTTTTAATAATAGGAGACATCCTGCAATGACCACACCCAACCTGCCACACCCTTTGCTAAGTGTGCATGGTTATTTCCTAGAGAATATCTGATGTGTGCACTTGCCATACTCTGTGGTCTGGATAGGCGATGCCATCATTCATAAAAATCTTTAGTGTGTCGGGCTTAGTAGATAATGACAGTGAATTAGAACTATACAAACTAACATGAATATTGTATAGTTTTAACTCATTAGATGTAATATACTTCATAGAAAAACTTCCTGTAATTTTTGTAGCAGATTCCCATGCCAGGTTTATTGAGTTGTACTAGGACGTGAGTTCTTTATGAGAAATAGGTCCTGTTACTCTTTCTTACCAATGACATTTTGTGATGATGCACAATTTAAACTTGCAACCACTGGCTTGCAAGATCTTTGCCTTGTCCTCTGTTCCGTGACAGCTATTTTCTGTAACAACTGTCCTGAAATGTTAGTATCTCTCCAGTGTTCATAAACTGTTACAACAGCATGTATTAATACCTTAAATGTCACTTCTTTACTAGTTTGGAGAATGGGCTGGTCAGCTTGGTGATGGCAGAGCAGTTCTTTTGGGAGAATATGTCAATTTGTATGTATGCATTAGATGCATATTTCTTTTCTAAACACCCAGCCTTACAAAGGCACTGCAATCCCTTTTCCATATTTAGCACTACTACACCTGATAGGCCATAGATTATGAATGGAGCAAGTATATTAATTGATTTATTGACTGGCTGATTATCACATATTCCTGTTCTTTCAATGTGTTTCTGTGAAGGTCCCAGCAAGTCGTGCAGACATTCTTCTTGATGTGATGGCACATTATAATCTTTTCTGCCCCAAATTTATGAGAGAAGGTAACTCCCATGACAGTTTGAAGAAAAGTCAACATGTGGATTTAGATTACAGGCTTAATGGTTAACATGCATGATCAAGTTTATGCATTTACACAACACCATGAAATCATGACCTCTTAAATTCATTACATTGTGTCACTACATTGTTCTATAGCTTGCACATGTCTTTAACAGGATCTTACTTGTAGAAGTTCTTTTGTGGAAGAGTTTGTCATCAAGCTATATTTGACAGTCATTATACTTACATTTATATGCTCAAATTTGTCATTTAATCAGAAATTCAACATTTTTACATTTTTCAGACAGTCTTCACAGTAGTGAATCTGTCAGTGCACAAATCTGAATGAACGTTATTCAAACTTTATTTCAAGCCATTGATTAATAAAGCCAGAAAAAAAGAGTAGATCACACTTCTTCATATCTCACTATATCAAACAGCAGTGTTTGCTTTAAACATCATTTTCAAGACATGGCATATCAGTGCTGCAGGCCTGTTTCAATTTAAATGATGACTCAAGTAGTTGTCACTAATTCTCTTCATGACAACCAGTTTTTATAATTAGTAATTAAAATATAATTATTTTATTTGATTTTAAACATTTGAAAATTGCTGAACATTTCCATGAAATTGATTTATATTCATAAGGAGGACCTATCTTCTGAGATACCTTTTCTTTTTGCACCTTTAGATTAAACATTGGATGGTCTTGGTCCCTTAAAGCTGTTTTTTGTCTTTTGTGTACATTGCTATAAAAAGACTTTTTGATAAAATAATGCCTACAACTTGAGAACATAGTAAATTCCTGTTGTTTGAATGATTCTGTAGCATGTTACAGTTATAAATGTTTTTGTTGTTTCTGTTAATAGAAATGGTGAAAGGTGGGAGGTACAATTAAAAGGCTCTGGAAGAACTCCATATTCAAGGTATGACATTGTTACCCTGTTGGTCTTTTTATTATCTTTATAAGTTATTAGCACTCTTAATATCACATAATAGATATTAAAATTAGTATCATCTTTATATTGGTTGTTATCATCATTAGAAGAACATAACCAGTATTAACATATGGTTATGTCATCAGTGTCACTGTAGACACATACATTACCTTATTGTAGGAAATTAACAATACTTAAACTAATGCGCATCAAATTAGTGTGGTTAGCCAAGGACACATTGGGATTAGAATTAAATCAATGTGGTTCAGTCAAACACAGAAATAAATCAAGTTTAAATTCATTCCAATTTTTCTCTCCTCGCATCAACAGGAAATACAGTTTTCTTTTCTTTTTAAACTGATTATTATTTACCCAGAACCTCTATAACGACCTGGAAATTTATGTGACTTTTAATTAACGGGTATTTTGTTAATGTAAATTTTAAAAAACTGCATTATTTAAGTGCTGCATTAATTTCCTAGACTAAAGTAAATTCATTTGAGCAGATTTTTTATTGTTAATATTTGTTACAGTTGTTATAATTCCTTTGGTTCTTTATATATGTATATATATTGTCAATGCAAATCTCTGACACATTTCTTAGACATGGAGATGGAAGAGCTGTTCTTCGTTCCTCAGTTAGAGAATTCCTTGCAAGTGAAGCAATGTATCACCTTGGTATTCGAACAAGCAGAGCAGCCAGGTATGAGTTCAAAGTTTGCATTCTTCTGCTGATTTTGAGTCCTAACTTTACACTCTTATTGTTATTGCAAAGGGTATAATAGCATGTTTTAGATCTAATTATGACTTAATTGTTGCATGCACATTATATTTGCTAATTTTATTTGTTGGTTGACGATCCACTACCCATGTTACCATTATCTGTGTGATTCATCTCAACTGCAGACAGATATAAGGCTCCAATGACATTGATTGATCATCTTTGATATTTACTTGGTGCTATAAATCTATGTTATGAAATAAGAATAAATTTGGAATTTTTATTATCATTATTAATAGTAATGATGGAGAGCAGTGCAACGACTGCACTTGTTTCCATTTTTTAAGGGTTCTTGTCTACTACCTTTATGCATGTGTATGTATTTAGGACTGTTATTACCTCAAAGTATTTTATTCTTTTTGAAAATGCCATTCACCCCGTAATGTATGCCACATGAAATTCATATTAATTTTTTGGGTGTGAGCAAAATATTTAAATTCTTTGGTGTGATGGTAGTTATGAACTTTATGCACATATTTATTTGTTTAGCAATGCCATTGTTTGGTTTTGACTTGCATTCTCTCCTGGCTTTTTGCAGTTTGGTGTTGAGCGAAGACAAAGTAAAGCGTGATCAGTTTTATGATGGAAATGTTATTGAAGAGAGAGGTATGTTATCATTTATATGCACTCATGTACATTGTCAAATCAAAGGTTTAAATTGTGAAATCTATCCTATTAGTTGAAAAGCAGTAATGGCAGTTTTTGCTGGACAAATAAATTTACAACACGAGAAGTCATTATATTGTTTTTGATAACAGCAATATAGTAATAACAGCAGCAATTAACAGCATAAACATCACTCAGCCTTAAACATTATAATCAATCTTTTAAGATTTTGTATTTCATGTGTTTATTGTCTGGATCTTAATTATTTGAGTGCTAATTGCAGAAAATCTCTTTATCCATCACCCAAATTTATTTAGAAACTTGGTTGATAAGCAGGGCGTTACTTCAAAAAATGTTGGTACATCAATGCTGCATTGGCAGCATCAGTGCTTTTTACAGTATGAGGAGTCTCTTGGTACAGTGCAGCTATCAAATGAGTATTATTAATATAAAACAGTTCACACAGCGTTTGGTGTCAAATGAGAGAGGAAGTTTTTTTTATTAATTGGAAGCTCACATCAGTATTACAAAACATCAGAGGTGCACATTTTATGACTAAATGCTTTTTTACATTTACATCTTCCTTTGCACAACGAATGTCAAAATTCTGACAATTGGAAGCCCAAACGTGTATGATAAGAATGAAGTTTGTATCAAAAATATGCATGTAACTGTTGAATTATAGTGAAGACATAATTAGTCTCATTTATTGACATTAAATTGACATGTGTCAATTATTGCCTAGAACATATTTAAAACATCTGTTAATAATTTTTAGAAACTTTTATATTGATTTGGATGAAATTACCATGTTTAAGAGAGAAACTCTAATGATAAATTAGGCTTAGTACATTTAGATGATGCAAAATGATATTGCTGGAATATCAATTAAAGTATAAGATATGTTATAACAGTCAGTAATGTTTCATTTTATCCATTTGCTTGTAAATATGTGCTCATCCAATTTAATTTTAAAACTCCCGTTTTATTTTTTTGTTAGCTGCAATTGTCTTACGATTGGCCAAGTCATGGTTTAGGATTGGATCTTTGGAAATATTACAAGTAAACAAGGAAAACCAGAATTTAATGTAAATGCATTTTTTTGCAAATTGCAGTTATTGAGAGGGTTGTTTGCTAATGTGATAGTAAAGATTGATCATAGGAGGTCACAGATTAAAAGAAATCATAACATTTTCCTGTGGTATGTAGACTTTAAATGTGTAAATTGTGTTAAGTAAGGAGTTAAAACAGATCAGCACTGAGCTTAAAAAGTAAAAAGAACAAGTAATTTTGATACCTTAATAAGTATGTTGTTTTTTCTCCAATCAAATGACATCTTAGTGTAAACCACGTGTGAATGTAACCTGTTACTAATTGGCCATTCCTTATTCCTTGAGATTGCTGATAGTGTAAAGGTATCTTGCCTTGTTATGTTTGACTTTTTTCTAGATCATTGGTAGATTTTATGATAGAGAACTTTTATCCAGCGCTGCTGCAATATAGAAGAACAAAGTACAATGTAAGTGATAAATTCCACAGTACTGAGTATCAAATAAAATTTGTATGCATCCTTTTTGTTATGTAAGCAGCAGTGGCTGAGTATTTGTTATTTTGGAGACATGTAGAGAGATTTGAAAATCACAATTTGCTAATATGGCTAAACCCAGAGTTCTTCTAAAGTGCCAACTCTGTGGAACACGGTTCTCAGCACTGCTAAACAAATGCCTTTCGTATCGAACTAAACAGCTCAATAGTAATAGTAAGTTGTTTAACTCTTAGCATCTGCTTCTGTCATTGCTTGTCTGTCTTTGGTGTATATGTACAACGTTGTTACTATAGGAACTTTGTCTTAAGTTTGATTTTTTGATGCAGTAGGCAGTGGAAAGTAAGTCAATGAAGTATGTGGAGGTTTAGTCAAGGGTCAGCTTGCTTATTCACAATATAACTTGGTAAAAGACATTACACTGGGGACAAGGATAACACCAATAGCCAGTAAAATCTATCTCAAGCCATGTGAGGATAATTTTCACCCAAGAAGCACATGAAAATCTGGAAAATGGCAGCTGCAGCATTGTTTCCCTGAGTTTGATTTGAGTGATGAAGGAACACAAGGTACACGATGGAAAAAGTGGCATTCGTGATGCAAAAATCTTCTAGTCGCCATGGTAGTTACTGACCTGAAGTGGCAGGGAGCCCTTCTGCGTCACTATGCTGGAGAAGCAGTAAAAAAGATCTTTGATACTTTGCCAAGCACAGGATCAGAAGATATGCTTGACAAAGCCATTGAATCATTAAATTACTTGACCCCAAAGAAAAAGAGGGAATATGAAATCTGTGTGTTCTGCCAGGCACAATAAGAGTCCAACAAATCCATTACAACCTTCCTCACCTGGTTGAAATAGTTGTCAATCAATTGTGAGTTTGATGATGTTGATCTTTAAATGAATACCTTTAGTTCGGACAAACTAAGTATTAAAGCTCTTGAGAACCCCAGCATAGCCCCACACATCTTTTGCACCAGAGATATAGTACTCATATACCACAACCAGAAGCAGATGTGGTGGTGAAGCGCTGTCCACCAACCAGAGGTCACGTCACAGGAAGTTGTGCAAAAACCAGTCACCATAACTGAAAATCAAGCACAAAGTACTGAAATTGTGGAAGGGACTACCCTCATGAAGGTTGAAAAACTGCCTGGCCAGCATATGGCAGACTGCTGAGGTTGTGGCAAAAAAGAATCATTTTTAAGCTGTCTGTACAGCTACATCGTGATATAGAGTTAGGAGTCATAGAAAGCATCGGAGGAGCAATACCCTGGGTGTCACCAATTGTTGTCACAGTAAAATTGAAATTGCCTTTCATGATACGTGTTTGTGTCTAAATGTGGCAAGGAAATATGGCGATAAAGTGTGAGCATCATGTAACTCCGACAATCAAGAAAATGATTTGTGACTTGAATGGTGCCAATGTTTTTAGTAATTTCGATCTCAACTAAGGATACAACCCACATAGTGATCCCAAAGAAACCATGGGAACACGTGAACATGAAAATCACCAAGGCCTAGTAAAAACCAAGTTGCTGTTACCAGAAAAGACCTGCTTCCTTAGTATCGACAAGCTAGTGGAGAGCAAGGTAAAGAGCTGTGCTGATTGTCTAGTTGCAACACTGGATTGCATGAGAGAACCCTTTCAGATGTTACCATTTCCAGATGCACTTGGTCACAAGTTAGTGTGGACTTTGTAGAGGTACCTGATAAGGGTCTAACAATTGTCCACAGTTCATTGGGAAGGAGTTCAAATCCTATGCTATAAATCTAGTTTTCAAGCACTGAAAGATAACACAAAAATGGTCCAATGCCAATGGAAAGGTAGAACGATTTGTACGAACTGTTACAAAGACTGTGAACGTAGCCAAGCTTAAGTGTAAGAACACGAGCCGAGCAAGTTCCTCTGGAACTATCCTGCTATACCACAAATAACAACAAATATGCACCCGGCAACAGCCTTATTTGGAAGCCCAGTGAAGACAAAGTTACCCAAAGTGACCAAGCATACAGCTGATCAAATAATGAGAGAGCGTGATGGGAAAGAAAAGCAGAAGATGAAGAACCATGCTGACATTAAATTGTTTGTTAAGCAATCAAAGATGGAGACGACATGTTGGTCAAGAGGGATGATTCAAAGAAGAAGAGTGACACACTTTATGACCCTATGCCCCAAGTTCCAGCTATTAAGAAAGGAACGGTGGTTACAGCTGGGAGAGATGGTGCCAGGATCACTAGGAATTCCTCATTCTTCAAAGCAGTACCCAGAGGCTCTACAGAAAGTACTCTTGTAGAGGAAACACATGACGTTGGACAACCTGAGTGAGCCCCTGTAGGTAGACAACCTGAGACAGACGTTGCACCACAGAGACAGTACCCACTGCATGTGCGCAAGCCTCCTATTAAGTTTCAGGACTTCATCCGCTGATGCAAAATTACGAGGTCATGAGACATGGCCTTGCATAGTCATATAAATTGTTTCATTTCAAGGACTTTTGCTTTGTTTTGTCTATTTAATAACTTCAATTGTACAACTTATTGTATTCGCATGGAGTTAGGTTTCCTCCTGCAGAGAGGAAGGATGTGAAGTCGTTACTATGGCAACCTTGAAGTAGGTTCGATTTTTGATGGAGTTAGCAGTGGAGAGTCAATAAAGCATGCGGAAGTTGAGTTTGGCTTGTTTATTCGCAATATCACTCACAATAGAAATTACAATATGCTTTAAAACTAGCATGTGTTTTGTACCTACAAGGTATTCATTTATCCAAGGGATCCAAGTTTAGGCTAGTCCCATATAATTCGACTGAGTGATTATGACTACCAGAGCTCGAACCTTAGTCTACAAGACCACCCTGTCGACTGCTATATGGAATAAGTGCAAACTCAGTAGAAACTCACTCTATGCGAGTCGTGTCTTCATCGCAACAGCCATTCATAGTCACTATTTTTGTAGAGGCTAACTACTTCTTGATGTTATAATTTTTGTTTTCATTATAGAAACTATTTGCAACAATTGTAAATGAAACAGCTGAACTAATTGCAAAGTGGATGTCCGTTGGATTTGCACATGGCAAGTTGTTTCTTAGTCAATTTTTGGGTCTTTTGTTATTTCCGATGCTGTGTTTCTGAGTCGATTTTTGGATCTTTATTATTATTATTATTATTATCATTATCGTTATCATTATCATTATCATTATTATTGCCAGTATCATTATCATTATCATTATTATTGCCAGTATCATTATCGTTATCATTATTATTATTATTATTATTATTATTATTATTATTATTATTATTATTATTATTATTAGTAGTAGTAGTAGTAGTAG
>JANTCA010021301.1:0-23797 GCA_024741275.1 Chironex yamaguchii
TTATTTGTAGTTCTGCCACCTCCTTGTCAGCAGATGCACTGTCTTCTTTGTAGTTCTGCCACCTCCTTGTCAGCAGACACTCTGTCTTCTTTGTAGTTGTGCTACCTCCTTGTAAGCAGATACTCTGTCCTCTTTGTAGTTCTGCCACCTCCTTGTAAGCAGATACTCTGTCCTCTTCATAGATCTGCCACCTCTTTGTAAGCAGATACTCTGTCCTCTTTGTAGTTCCGCTACCACCTTGTCAGCAGATACTCTGTCCTCTTTGTAGTTCTGCTACCACCTTGTAAGCAGATACTCCGTCCTCTTTGTAGTTCTGCTACCATCTTATATACAGATATTGTGTCTTGACCATGTTGTTTTATCTTTTGTTTAGATTGTAGAGGAGGTAAGCAAAGTTGAGGGAATCAGTAAAATCTTAGTTGCACAACATGAGTCTTACAAAGGTTTCCTGCCAGGTAGAGATGTTTTTCACACTTGTTAATTATATACTACATAGGGAGTTATAATTTTTAATTTTTTGTTTAAGATACATGGGCTTTTCCAATAGTTTAACACTACCATGCTTAGGCCTATATGCTTTGTCAACTGTTTGAAGCAAGAGGATATAAATATATCATTTGGGGGATTTTTTGCATACGTTTTCGGAACACTTGGACGACAAGCTGAATTTGTTCCTCCTGTAAAGCATGCCATTTTTGGAGTGTTTTATATCATGTAATCACCTTCTCAGAGGTTGACTGGTAGTAAAATGGTATTCCATTTGTTCCTGAAACTTACACTCACAGGAAGGTGGTTCTTATCACACTTTGTATGACATGTCAAATGAGATATTTGAATCACACTCTGTTCGTCTATGTGCCTTTGAAACCTACTTAGCTACAACAGAAAGAGATTTACCAAAGGTACACTATCTGCTCCCTCATATTTTGATAATATATTGTATTAGGTTAGAATTTGACAGCTTTTTTGTAAACTATGAATTACTCATTTCTTTGTCTTAGAGAGAATATCACCTCTGCTATTACAGACGCATGATCAGTTCAAATTTACACATATTGTTGCTGGATCATCAGCATTTGGAAAGGTAGATGTTAATATTACCTCAGCCAACACTGTTATGTTTTCATCTCTGATTTTTACTAGTAGGTTGGTTACTTTGCAAATTATCTCAACAAGGTATGAATATCTTATTCTAATTTTTATTAATGGTATGTTATGTAGCCTAAATAGCCTTTGTAGGTTCTTTTTTGATGATGATCCAGATCAAATTCTAGGTTCATGATCACTTTCAAACTTTTGGTAATACAATATTTCTAAAATTACTACTAGTAAAGACTAAATAACCCAGTTACCATGGGACCTGTTAGTATTGCCCATATTTGGTGATCATATCTTCACAAAACAGAACTGGTGAGGAAATCCTTATAGGGATAGCCCAGTTGCCATGATATCTGTCAATGTGGTCCAAATGGTAAATGATATCTTCATGTAACCACATGTTGTTGTTTTTTTCCTATTTGAAATGAGAGGGCAATGATTGCCACACTACTAACTTTCGCAAATTGTGAGCACAATGTTATATTAGCACACTTCATCAAAGAATTATTTCACAGCAGGAATTGCATCACAAACAAAGGCAAATGTGATTGAGCTTTCAATTGTTTATCTGCTTTCACTATTAAATAGCATGGCCAGGAATAGACAACAGCTAACATTTCAATGGGGAAGGAATGTAAGCGGCTCCTTTTACTGGGTTAGGCAAAAGAGAATAGCATTGAGATGCCAATAATTTTTATGATATCATTGCAAACAAAAATTGAAAAGGTCTGTTTTGTGATTTGTTACATTTGATACAGTTACTTTGGGGGGAAAACTATTAGCATTATTAGCATTACCCGCTGCCCCTTTTTTATTTTTACGTCAATTTTTCCCTTGAGGCTTTGACGGTGCCTCACCATGTGAGGTATTCAATTTGGCACGAGACATTTAAGGTCAGATGCCGTTCCTGTCACCACCGATAGCTGGACTGAAAACCAACACCACTAACCAATTATGCCGCAGCTGTCTCAGCACTACGCGCTGCCACTGAGTCAAGAATATAACACGATCCAATATAATGTAGACTGAGCCAAGTGATGATATGATGATAAATAATGCGAAGTGAAAAAAATGAATGTGATGATCATCATAGGACACTGAGAAGGAGAATTCATTGTTCTTGAACAATGGTGGTGATGAAGATGGCAGTGGTTGTAATGCTAAAAATGGTAATAATAATGATGGCAATAGTAATGCTAAAAACCATTGTGATGTTTGCAATGTTAATGATAAAAACAATGATGGTGGTGGCAATGATCATGTTGCAAATGGTGATGGTATTGGCAATGGTAATGTTTAAAATGATGATGTTGCATCATAATGATTATGATGAAAACAATAAATAAGGATTGTTGATGGTAATAACCCAAGTCTTTTTTCCTGCTTTACGCAAATTCACTTTCTCTAGAGTATTCTTCCAAGAGCTGCTGCTAAACTGGATGTTGCTCCTTTGTCAGATGTAATAGAAATTAAAGGAGAGGATACCTTTGTGCGAACTATTTATGCAGGTATGATCTAATGATCTTTTATTCTACTAAATTATTACTGTTGATTGCTGGTGCCCACTAGACTTTTTATTAAGGAGAAGATATCCAGAACTCATTTTAAGTATATTGTACTACTTATAAGTAAATCTTGGGGCTTTTATTTTAATGTTGGATTTTATGGTGGGGTCTCTTTTGGCAAAGCATTTTAAATGAAGGGGGTTCGAAAAAGTTTACTACAAGAAACCCGTTGCAATACCCATTTCATTACAATTTGTTACATATGGTACAAAATTAAGAATGCTATTTTTTAACTCCAGGAACAAACCAGGTACTTATGAATATGTGTAATGAGCTTATAGATCAGTTTAGAAAGTGTGTTGTGTGTCATCGAGAAATCAGTAATTTGTTAGGACAAGTAATAATGATACTTTTTATTATCCTTTGAAATTTTCATTGTATGAAAAGGGAATAGCTTAAAAAGATTTGATTAAGCCTATATGTTGTTTGTTTTATCCCATTGGATGCTGGTTCTACAGGTGCATTTATTTGATGGCACATTTTATTCTCCTCATTTTGTGTGGGGTGCGTATTCAAAAGGGTCATCTTGATAAGCAGGGCTGTAAAAAGCCGTCGGACATCAGATAGGTCCGATAAATTACAGCAGACTGCAGATAGAATTGCCTTCAAATGTCTGATGCCTGTAATTTTTTTATGCATTTTTGCTGCCTTAAGGGCCTTTATTATGTGTGAAAAAGTCAGCCCAAACGGACCACTAACGGCGGAGATAGCAAGGTGGGGCAAAATCAGCCCCCCCTATGCATATGGTATCCATACAAAAAAGCCCATATACTGTAGGGTTAAACAGCTCTTCTTGATGTCTCTGAAGCCATTTTCCGCAAAATTTTCCATGCCCCTCCAGACCCCCAATTCCGAAAATGTCTGACACCAAAATTTTTCACTTTTTACAGCCCTGATAAGGGTGGTGAAGTTGACATATTATGGTAGTCCTTTCCTACATACCATTGAATCAGTAAGAAGTTTCTTTTGGTGCCTGAAACTCCACATTGTATTGCATTGGTTACTCCTATTTTTGTACGAACGTACATTTTCATGCTTCGTTGCAGTGTTTGATATTACTGATCTTAAATTTGTGTTTACATGTAGTGTCCATGAGGGTTTTGATCTCTTTGAACTATAGGAAATGCAGTGACTACCGTAAAGTCAAACGATCCTGTAAAACTCATGACAGTGCGTGGTACAGCATTTGAAGCTGCAGCAGTTGGAACTGGAAGTGCGAGCAAAGAGGATGGTAATACTGATTTTTAACTTATTAACTACCCTTGACTCTTTCACTGTCTTGACTTTATCATTATTCTTTAGCGTTCTTTTTTACTCTGTCACTGAATTTAAATTTGCTACTGTTTTACTGTACTTTACTTCCATGTCACTGCGATTATATTCTACATTGGCACTGTAGTTTTGATCTGAGCTTAGAACTGTGCTTTACCTTCTCACCATAAATCACTCACTTGCCATACTTTTCTTTCTCACTGCTTTTTTTCTTTTTGAATTACACATTCTTTATGTTCTCATATCGAGCACATTCTCTACTAGATCACATTCTATTGCAGAAATGAGGAAAAAGTCCTCCAACTTGTACTTTCATTTCATACAGTCTATTTTTTTGTCTGTAAAAACCCTACACTGTTTGAGGTTGTTCATGGTAATTCTTTTGATAAATAAAATGGTTTAGTGCAATGGCACAAGCCGGTAAAAACAAGTTATAAGGTTTGCTAGATAAAAATGGAGTCTCGTAAGTTGCTTATTTAGGACCTCCAACCAGCCAATAGACAATTCTTCAATAGACAGTGAAAGAACTGTCTGTATGGTATGCTTGCATTGTCACATTTCTGTGTTTTCATTATCATTCTGTCTCTCTTTTTTGTATGCACTTGCCTCACTTTCTCTCGTTCCTTCTTTGTTTTCTGCGTCACTTGTTTGTTGTTTGCGTAAGGTTGAAGAATGTTTCAGACGGCATCTGCTATGAGTGTTGCTCTGCACTCTTGATATTATAGACATGGTTTCGTCAATCGATGTCTTACCACTTTCACCACTTTTCTTTTTCTTACGATTTCCACTACTTTCTTTTTCTTTTTGCCATTGTTTTGTTTTATACTCTCTGTTGGAATGGTTTTTTTCATCTATTTTTAGTGGGAGCTGTTGATTGCAAAGAAGATTTATCTGCATGGGAAAGCCAAGAGTTAAGTGTTAGTGACAGACCTGAGCTCACAAGTGCAAAAGTGGTTATAAGTGGAGGTAGATATTTTCTTCCCTTTTCAGGTTTTAAATTATAAATGCATAATATTGAATTATTGTAACATTAACGCACAAAATAACAATTGACATATTGCTTAACTTATGGGAGAACGCGTATCTTGATTTTATTTAAATCAGTATTTGATACATTGAGATCTAGTAGTGAATTATAAGACCAGTCCTTAAAATCCTAAAAAGGCATGGATTTGCAGACTTACAGAAAAGCTACCAGCAAATGATATTAGCCATTCACGCATTTCTTTTATTAGCTTGATTTGACATACTACATATTCAAATTGGCTCATAACAATCTAATTTCCTGCGTAATTTTAGCCGTTTCTCACATAGCAACCAATTTGTAGATGTTAACAGTGATTCCTTTTTGTAATTACGTATCTGTTACAAAAATCCACTCTAAATCCATTGGTTTCCAAGATGTAGACTCCAGTACATATTTTCTGATTGTCATATGACCTAACATTAATTCTGAAAAGGGATCAAGATAAAATGTAAAAATGATTCCAAGTCTCCTCCATTTTTAGCTTCCTTCTTCCGCCCTCTTTAACCTCCTCATATACTCTTGCGGGCTGGACACTACTCTACCCAGACTTCCTTACGTTTTCTGTTATCCCTAAGGCTGACAAATAAGTGACAAATTGTGACATTTTTCAGAATATATCTAAATGAATGTTATCGTTTGGTTTCCTTTAATTGTTAAAGTAGATTTTAAAAGTACTTTTGAGCAATGGTCAACTTTTTTTCTTTAATTCATTCCTTTAATGCTTACCTTACACCGGTTGTCATCATTCTTCCCTGTTGTAGGCAGGGGTTTGAAATCTGGAGATAACTTTAAACTGCTTTATGACCTTGCTGACAAAATGAATGCTGCAGGTAGGTGTGAAACTTGTAACTTTACTGCCCTTTTAAAGGAAATAACGATCCATCCGCGAATTTTCGACCTGCAAGACCTTAGTTATGCGGGAATCTTAGTCAATCTGTAAATGTACAACATTTTTTTACTTTATAGGCATATACTAGCCCCTCAGCATTACAATTGTGTGAATCATAGGCTTGTTTGAAGAACAACTGACGAATAATAACTGTGACTTACCGAGCTCTGAACCTAAATCTTCCAACTGCAAACCTGACAGATACCAAATACAACAGATGTTGTTTGTGAAGTAAGCTGTGTTGTTTGTCGTGATGGTGGAAAACACAACGAGTACATTTTAATGACCTCTTATCGCGTGATTGAGTTATTGTACTTCTCCTTCTCCCCTTCGTTAATACCCTTTAAAGATGGGCATGTTTCGCGAACCCTGATAGAAGTAGTACCTTATTACGTTAAATTTGTTTTTACTCTTCAAGGAAGGACATGGGTTTTGAGTCCTGATGACAATAGTGTTTTGTTACCACTCTTTCTTTAGTGTATTGTTGTCAAGTTGTCAGTTGTTAGTCAGCTTAAATTTTAGGATTACCTACAGTATGCCTCTCCGGAATTTGTTATAGAAATCAAATAAAGTTTACGCAATCTTCGCACTTATGTATAATATTTAGGTCCGGGAAGACGAAGTGCCACTTCTTGGTTAGACAAAAGAAATAGACACCTTTGAACATAGAGAAATATCGGGTGTAATGTGCTGTATTTTTCAAATGATCGAAGACACCATGAGGTATTACCCATCAGTCTTCGATTTTGTGTTTAATGTTCATTGGCTTTGTTTGGTGTCGTGCACTTAATGTGACAAAACTTTTTTATCTTTAGTGTTTTCATTTCTTTTTCTTGTTCCGTTCTCGTCCAGTTGGTGCATCGCGTGCTGCTGTTGATGCTGGCTATGTTCCAAATGATATGCAAGTGGGACAGACGGGAAAGATGGTCGCACCCGAATTATACATTGCAGTTGGCATCTCTGGGGCAATTCAGCATCTGGCAGGCATGAAAGACAGTAAAGTAGGTGTACCTTATTTTATCATACTTCGTAGTTTTGTCGTAATTGTCTAATCATACATTCCTTCTCTTTTTCTTCTACGTGATTCATTATTCCTCTCCCTTTTTGATTTTTCACAATTTTCCACTATATTCTCCTACTTTCTCTCTTCTTTGTCCCGTCCTTTCAATCCCCTTCCCTCGCACAAATCGAGGATACACTTTATAGTTATTCCCCGTCCCACGTAATATTTCATATTTACGTGTAAAATTTTTATCTGACACTGTTTGGAATTAGATAAACCTTATTACTTAAAACTAACGCTGGTACAAAATTAGTGGGGTTTTCGGAAGAACTTATTGTGCGGCATGAAGTTAACGCGGTTTTCTGAAAAAAGCAACGTATTTTTAGGCTTAGATTAACGCGGGTTCTCGAAAAATGTTTTGGGCACGAAATTAACGCTCTTGAGACAAGTTGTTTGGCAAAAGGGACAGAACGTTTAGACAGAAAAGGCTTATTAGTGTCAAAAAGAGACGAGATAAAAGGCACTAAAATTTTCTGATTCATCAATATCAAGACACAAGTAAATAAATAGACAAGAAGTTAATGGACATTGAAGGAAGTTATCATGTAAACAGGCTCTGCTCGTAGGGGTTTAAACTGTTGATCTTCCCCTTCCTCGCATTGTGTACTGCCTGTTGTTTGCCTGCTACCCTCCAACCACCTTGATGATCTTGATTCTCTTCTCACTTTGAAACAAGTCGTAAATCTCCCCATTCGGCTTGCCGTGAAAATTTTTAGGTGACAAAATTTACGCCGGTATAGATGTACATAAACAAAATCAATGAAGCAGCAAATTTTATGTACACTAAATTTTAAAGGTAGAAAATTAACGCGTAGAAACTTAACGCGGTGTCTTAAAAACGCATTAATTTAGTGTAATAATGTATTAGAAACATAAATTAAAGCCAAATGGTTGCGGTTAATACGCAGAATGCGGATTGAACTCTGCCAATCAAGGGTCACTACGAATAACCTATCAAAGCAAACTCTGCAAACTCCGCCGAAATGGAACTCTTCATCTAAAGGGGGGTTTAAACTATCATATTCATATACAATTTGCTTCACTGATCTTTGATGGAAAGGTTTTTCCTCAAGATGAATTACAAATTGCGTCAACAAGAGAACAGCAGCAAGTTGAGTGGGCAAATTATGCTACCATATTCTCTCGTTTGCTGTTGCTTCAATAGCATAACAAAGAAAATGTGAAGCAACTTGTATGTGAGTATTATCGTATAAGCCGGCCGCACTTGCAGTAAAGCATTACTTGTTTTCTGGTGCTGATATCAACAAATTTCAAAACACTTCTGCGCAAAAGCTATTTAATTTTTTTACCAACTGTCAAAAACGTACTGTCCTACTGGATTTTTATACATCTGAAATTTTCTGAAAATGTTGACCTGTGGCCGACTCAATTTTATACTGCAATTTTGATTCTTTAAGCGAATGTTCGGCTGTTACTAGATGAAACGTGTTATTTTATGTGTGTTACCAAGAATTGGGACGTACGGTGTATATAATCCAAGCTTTACTGATGCCTGTCAGAGAATAGAGCCTTTCAGCATGTTTATGTTACGTTTCAACTGTTCATTGCAATGTCCATTTTTATTTACTGGAGGATGCTTGTAAGTCTTGTGAAGAACACTGGTCGTTGCCCTTGCCTCTGTGAAAGCGTTTTTTGGTACTACTCGTCACATCTAAGACTTCGACTCACTAGACTTTACTTTTTGTAAATTATCGTTGGTATTACACTTTTAGACTATTGTTGCCATCAACAAGGACCCAGAAGCACCAATTTTTCAAGGTAAACTTCCAGTTTTAATTGTAAAAGGTTTTAATTGTGAAATAATAAGTTCCGTGATGTGGAGGCTTCCAGAAACCTCTAGAATGTAATGGAAAGCTTCGGGGCTACTGTGACAGTTTCGTGATCCTTCAGTTGTGACCGTTTGAAGTTGTTGTTTTTCTGACAAACAAATCGTACGTCCAAGGTGGGGGCTGAACCGGCGACCTTTCGCTTACCGGGCAGATGCTCTGACATCTGAACTACTAGGACGTTGTTTCTCAGAGGTGTATTTAAGTGATCATAATTTGATGATGGCGTCACTACACTACTAGTACTGCTGCTACTACTGGCATTGAACCCAATCCTCCACATTCTGGTGACCGGTACACATGCTCCTCCAGCTTACGTACTGAGCCCTCTGGTATGCGTATCACTGACCCAGGTCCAACTCAGTTAATACAGCGAAAGCTGATAGTTCTTGGTCGAGTCTTGGTCACGTTATTATCCTGTTGTTTATATTTTGTTAATTGACTAGTTTGAGGGTAAAATGCCTTAAATGCACTTCAGATTTTTTTGTGAAAAGTATTTCTCTTTCAACATTCAGGAAGTTATATGCAGGTGTTTAGGAAGGTTCTGTCAAATTGTTATGAGTGGTGGCAAAAAGTAATGTAGAGATAACCAGGAAACAAAATACCGTTGCGCTGCCCTGCTGCATGCGTAATCAATAGGTCTAAGTCAAAGCCATGTGGCACCTGTCCCGTACATTTTTTTTGAAAGACAAAATGTTATTTTTATGAGCCCTAGGGCACTGGTATTGATATCGTCTTTCCTAGTATTTATTTATGAATGTGTTGTCCCCGAGTTCGTGTTTTTGGTTTTATGCGCGTATTGTATCATCATCATCATCATCATCATCATCATCATCACCATCATCATCATCGTCGTCATCATCATCATCATCACCATCATCATCATCACCATCATCATCATCGTCGTCATCATCACCATCATCATCATCATCACCATCTACTGTTTAGGCATATGCCTTCTGCGACTTGCTCCACAATGATCTGCTTTATGCTCTTAATTTGCCTTGTTTTAGTGGCTGACTACGGATTGGTCGCTGATTTGTTCAAGGTGAGTTGATGACAGTGTGACTAGTGCTGTAATGGTGAAGCCCTTATGTTACGTTCAATATATGATAATCAGCTTTTGATGTTCTTTGTCCTTCCATATCCAGTGTTTTGACGGATGTTGCCAATTTTTAGACTGTTGCCAATTTTTATACTATTTCTTTTACTAATGAAAGCGCCTATTGGGAATCGTATGTTTTTAAAGCTGCGGTAGACAGTAGTCCCTAATTTTTGTATGCGTAGAAATTGAGAGTAACCAGCGGTGAGACTGACCAAAGTTTGAAGCATGCGTAAGCAGGGACGCTACATATGCTTTTTATCTGAATACATATGATTACTTTTGAAGCAGGTAGATATAGACAGTGTGGTGGTGTGTCATGAACAGATTCAAGGTTATGATTATGACCACTGCAGCTTCGAACCTGGGTCTCACGACTGCAAATCTGATACGAAGTAAGCGTAAACCCCAGCAGACATTGACCAAATAACAGAACTGGTCGATTAGGGTCGGTGAATCTTTCGACCTTACTGGACTGCGCAGAAAATGCGTCAGATTTGCGTTTGTGAATCTGGGCTTGAACCTTTGGCGTTCACGATCATATACTTATGACAATAACTTACAACATAGACCTGAACAATAACATATGAAATTTTTTTCCTGGGCTATTGCACGGGCACGGTAGCTAGTAGACTTACGTTTCATTTTTAATTGGTTGTGCTCGTTTGAGATTCTGCTGTCTCCACTACATTCAATCAGTTCTCATATCTTGTCTGGTTGACTGCTCTACTGCTGCTTTAGGTAGGCGTGTTACCATCGCAATGCATTGCTTAGTTGATGGCTCAGTTCTACGTTAAGACTGTGGCTCATTGCAATATTTATTTCATGGCAATTCTTTAATACTTTCACGGTACGTATCACTACTTTAGTTGATTTTGTTGATTACTTCTAAAGATTAATACATATTTTTTGTTTGTTTGTTCGTTCGTTTAGGTTGTGCCTGAAATGATCGAGAACATTAAGTAATGGAGGCAGATGAAGTGAAAACGTATGAATCAACTAACTCTTAACCTGGACTGCTTGCATTTTGGTAGAATGTTAATTTATTAACTTGTGAAAATTGGAAATGTCTACTTTCAAACCTGTCGAGGCTGGTTTTTGATTTTGTATATGGTAAGAGGCTGGAAGTTCCTTGTATGTAATCAGGGTAATTGAAATAAAGTGTTGTGACTACAGTTTTTGGTTTTTCTTTCTGTTTTTCTATTATTGAAAAAGGTTTCTACTTAGTCGCGCACACTTGATATTTCGAGAAGCACCAATCAGTTTCATCCTGCAATTACTTATCAGCATGTTGTCGTCAGCATTTGTAAATCAACCTACGAATTGGACTTCATGACTTAACGGTTATATATTCAGTAGCCCGTCTATGGATTTAGAATCGATGTTTGATTATTTGATCGAACAGTGTCCCAAGACAAGGAACTATTAAAAGTTGTCTATGATTTATTTCTGTTTTTTCTCTCGTCTATTGCCTCTTGTTTTTTTCCTTCCTTGATTCTTTATCTCATTATTACTGCTCTTCTTTCTTTGCGTCTTTCTCTATGTCCCTTTTGCCCATTTTATTTCTTCTTCCGTTCTCTCTTTCTTTTGTAGTTTTCTCTTCTTATTATTCCCTAATAGCCCCTTTGTATCCTGTCTCTACAGTTTCCCTTGTCTTATTTTACTGGAGGAGGCACAATCTATAACAACAGCCGTAATGGAACAAGTACTTTTGCCTCGTTGCCGTAACGAGTGTCATTAAAGGCGCGAAAAAACAAACCACGCTTGCAATTTAATGAATGGTTTACGATATTTTGCTTCCTATCAGTACGTTAAATTTTCCGATTTAATAGCAAAAATATTGACTTCTATGTGTTAAGGTAAGTAAATATATAGTTGACTTAGCTACTTGTTAATTGCAGTATGGTTTATCATGAATATAATTGAGAAGTGAAACCCCTTCATCAACATAGAAATCAAGGATTTGACTGTTATCTTAAAAGTATTTAAGCAGTGAGAACAGTGCAGTGTAAAGGTTTCTAATTTTGTTGTAATGTCACCCGCACTTCTTTGTTTCAATACACTGCACTACCATGCTGATTGCAGAGGTCGGACTTCAAGTATTTTTAGGTACTTACTAGAAAAAGAAGATAACCCAGGGTGCATTCTGTACAAAACTCACGCCAGTAGCTCTTCAAGGGTACGCCAATGTTCACGATAGGAGTAATTATACAAAAAAAGTACGACATCGAGTTTGGGAAAACAGCAAAAAGCAACAAAAAAGGCGTGTGCTGAGATGTTTACATTTCATTACGCCAGGTTTAATCCAGGCTGCAACGCCGAGAGGAAAGCTAACTCTTAGTGGGAGATCTTTGGCCCTCAGTGCATGAAATGCACTGTGGAAGGTAACACCAGTTAAGTAGGTATACAGTTATGTTCAGTATGCAGATCGTGATGGCTAGAAAATTTAAGTTTCTTCACTATCAGAGGTGTTTTTCAGAAAAAGGAATTTTCCAAAATGTCAGGGTGTGGCAGGGCTTGATGTGATTGTTAAAATGGTGATGTGAAGCATAGGTGTTAATTGCTTTATAATCTTTCTTTTATAACTTAATTGCCAATTCTTCCAGAGTTAGCTCCATTTAATGAAGTTTTGTTAGATTTTTTGCAATACTTCTCAACTGCCAAACAGCAATTTGTGATGACAGCTTTGAGTCCAGACAGAGCAGTAGATTAGCCATGCTAGTGGTAGATTCCTGAACCTAACTGCTCAAGTCTCTATTTTATGTATTTTCCCAATGCACATTAACATTTACTTTTCATGATGCCTGCCACAGTTTGGAGTTTTAAGCTGAGCGGTAAAAGTGCTCATCTGATATGTTATTTGAAAATTGCTATCTTGTTCAGCAAAAAAGAAAGATGTCTTGTGTCTGTGTCAAGGATAGCATATAAACAAAAGGTTCACTGCTTTAACAAAGTCATTACAAACCAGTCTTGTTGGGATCACCTTTAAGTCTTCAAATTTTAAAATTAAGGGTAACCATCACTGTGATCATCTTTTGTCTCAAGAGCAGGTAACCACAAATCATTTGCAGGCCTCTTTGCCCTGTTTTATTTGATATCACATGCTACAATAACTAGACCAGGAAATCCTTTTGGAGACAACACTGTGAGTATATCCAATGGATTAATCTGAACCACGATGATACGTAGTATTGTCTCTGTTATTTGGGAATTGGATACAGTATAGATACATAAGGTGAATGCCTAAAGACTTCAGAATGATGTAAATAATAAGTATCAGTTGATATTGATTGAATCTTTGACATATGTAATATTCAATTATTAAATTAATGATGCAATTGTAAACATTACACTTCATGTCTTGGTTTTTGCATAAACTCACATGGACAACTTGGTATTGTTTGAGGCAACCATTACTCTTGTAATTTAGTTCAGAAGAATTCTTAACTGCTGGTGATTTCATCACTTTTTACTATCTGCTTTATAGTATTGCCTTGTTTGGTTTCATTTGGTATGTGTATCTTCTTTTGTGATCTAACAAAATTGCATCTTGCAAATGTTACATAACCAACATTACATAGTAGGATATTCTAATGCTCTACTTATAGGTTGAGAAAAATATTCTTATACTCAATCAACTCCTGGATTAATTGTTTAAAGGCTTTGTCTTTACTTTACAGGCACATCTAAAAAATGGTAACATGCCAAGGCCATTATACAACAATGAAACAGTTGAAGAAATTTGCCTTCTTGCAAGACAAGATTTAGCACAAAATGGGACATACAGAGAAAGACTGCAAGGCAAAGAAGACTCCAAGGAAATATCTCTGACTTCTGAGGAAACTGAAAGTAAATATCCACAATTTGGAAGGTAAACACAATCCTTCTCAGAACATTTGATCAAAGATAATCTTTAATGTTCCTTATATACTTTTAATTTATAGAGAATGCTTTGGTGTTTAAGATATCATATGTGTGATACAATTTGAATTATCACTGTATTTTATACTCATAAATGGAATTTCCATACTCATAATGATGGTAACAGCCTCCCTGAGGCCTTTATTCTTATTAGTTTATAATTCAGTCAGAGTATTTTGGTACCTATATGTATAATGGGTGTGTTTGTTGATTTATCTTTTAATTTAGTGTCAAGGAAGTATTTGATAAGTTGGTATTACCTTGATCAATTTTGTGTAGCAGATAATATTATCAAGAATTAGGTTTAAGGTATTATCTTGACATAGGTGGGGATACAGTAAAATAACACTTGCTATGGATGTACTAAATGTTCAGATGAGAGTAGTGATGTAACTATTGATCTAAACAGATAGCTAATTCAGTATACTGATATTTTGAGGTACTAGATTGGATATATAAACATACCAAGAGAGTGACTATACCAGCTGGCACCAACGGTTGTAGGTTTTGAGAAATGATGTTAAAGTAGAGCTGAAGAAACATGTGGATGATTGTATTCTTGAGAGAGTACCATGTAGTGAATGATACTCCCTAATGGTTGTCTATAGAATGGATAAGTGTTATGTTTTGGTAGGCACATGAGTGAAATAGCCAATCCCAAACAAGAGTTATGGCAAGCTTCTGTTTAGGTTATACAAACCTTTCTAGGTAAGAGCAAGAGTTGGCTGTATCTCTGAGCTGTTAGATGGTCACAGAAGGAATCTTAGAAAGTTAGTTATAACCAACACACAAGACAGCACAGCAGAGTTCAGAGTGCCTTGAAAAGTGGAAGTATAGCACAGCCTAGAGCAGAGGATATAAGAACATAAGAATCAGTGACTAGATCAACTGAAATTTTCCTATTCACATCTTGTCTTCAATATTATATTTTATATCAACGCATTCAGCCATGCACCCATACATCAATCCTAGGATCCATCCATCCTCACATCTATGTATAATAGGACCAAATAACTGTGTCATAAAGCTGTTGATTTGTAGTCAAGCTGTGATCTATGCAGGTGTAGGTACCCTTAGTTATTTAGTTGTGACATGCCAAAACAATTAAAGTAATTCACCTGTTATCTTATTAACCTGTTAGATAAACAACTCTGTGAATTCTATGTAGATTTCTTAACGTACTTTCTGTGAATGAAAGGGAGTAGGATTACTTGCACCAGTGTCAAACAAATGACATATTTTGCGCTCTTCCTACCATGTGGCTGCTAATGCTAGGAAAAACAACAAAACAAGATGTTTGGGCACCACTGAGGTCTGCACATTGAAGTATAAATAGTTTTATAATCTCATTATTATAGCCTGACAATGAGAGAAGCAACTCTAAAAAATGTAGCTCAAGAAAAGCTTACAAAGACCTCAGACATCCAATCATGGGAATGCTTGTATTCATTTACAACTAATTTAAGGCTAGTAGCAAAAACGTTTGAAATTAAGTAATATCAATTGTAACATACAGGAAGCTCTAGAAATAGAGATTGTAAAATGTATATAAGGCCAAGTCATCTCGGATGTAGTTTAATTGACTTGAGTGGGTGTACTCTACTGTATTGAAATAAACACTAATAATTTTCAACACTAATTGGCACCCTCATAAGGAATGTGACTGAAGTGCAGCGGCATTACAACTTAACAGTTTGTTCATCTCCAGATCTTCCTACAAGGTGAAACGATTTCCTGATGGTCGCTGCTTCATTGAAGACTCTAAAGTGTCTGGGGAAGGACATTTGTCAACAACGTTAGTAACAGAACTTCTAATTTCCCATACTTGAGTATTAATTATAACAAAATATATGCTATTGTCTACACCAAGGAGGTTATGCTTTGTCAGTGTTGGATTGTCTTTGTGTCTGTTGACAGTTTAACTCAAAAAGTTATGGATTGATTTCGATGAAACTTTCGGGATCGGTCAGAAATGGGCCAGTTTAGAATTTTGGAGGGTGATCCAGATCAAATCCTGGATTCTGGATCACTTCTTTGGTAAAGAAACCTTAGAAATACTAGTGGGGAAGTCTTTGTGGGGATAACCTAGTTGCCATTTTTGGTAATGATATCTTCATGAAAGTGACTAGCAAGGAAATCATTATGGGTAAGACCCCTGTTGTTTTAATAATAACACTGGCTTGGCGGAGGTTTGTGCTCTTCGACTTTGTCCTAGTTTCTTTTATCTGTCTAAGAAATGGCTATTGTATGGCTGTCAGTTGTTATAAATATCTCAAGTGACTTTAAATGGTTTCTTCTTTGTCACTGGAAAATATTTTATTTAATCATCTGCCTGTGACTTTAGCAGAGGACAATAAAGTCATAATAAAGTAATCATTATCCCAACTGGCACTGCCAATAATGCTTTAACCTTATTTGTGTATCTGTGTTGTATGGGTATTTCTACACTTTTCATTAAAGGGATTGCATAAATACACCTCAAAGTTATCAAGAGGATGCCAAAAGTTATAGCACAACATTGGTACGTACTTTCCTAATCTTCCGATATGCATAAACTAGCCCAAATATGTTGTATTGTATTTTGTCAACCCCGGCAATTGACAATAATTTTCCATCGGTAATGTTTATCAACATTAGATAGTAGGTAACAATAAAAGGAGCAAACTCACTGAATGCAGGCAGGTGACGAAGATGACGTGAAACAAGACAAGAACAGTTAGCTAATCCATTATCATCTTTACCAGGATTCATGAGCAAGGTAAGACATGATCACGACTGTCCATTACACAGATATTACAAAGACTAAGTTTAAATGTTATCAAACGCACAACTAAGTTTGGCCGGAATTCACACGTTCTACTATTATTCATCAGTGCCAGGTACGTGACTTATGAAAAAAAAGCCTCAGTTAAGGGGCTGACAATTTGTTGCAATCTGAGTAGCATTTATTTTCTAAATTTTGGATTGTCAGCACCCATAATTTCATCTTCAAGGTCAAAGAAGGCATCATTTCAATTTAGCTTCTCTGTTCTTAAATTGATTCAAATCTGCAATGTCTATGGGAACCTAAATGTATCTTTAAAACTAAGGCCTTAAAATGAGACTTTTATGTTACTTAAGTTGTATTGGCAAGTTTATTATATTACAACTTTATAGCTGAAAGGAACACTTAACATAAAAATCTTTGAATTAAGAATAGCTTCGTAACAGAACTGGTCTAAACAGTTCATTTTCTTGGTTGTAATTTGAATTTCTGACTCCTTAGTCACAGTTGAATACATGATAGTCTTTAAAGCACGTGGATAAGTGGTAGACGAAAAACATTCTATTAGTCTCTATGTTAAAGCCTGTTTTGTTTTATGCAAATAACAGTGGCTACAAACACTATAAATAAGTTTAAGTCAACGAATAATGCAGAGATATGATGATCTTTGTGTCAAAAACGGGAATTGTCTTGGCAGTTTGGCTCTGAATTTTATTTGGACCTCTAGCAAGAAAACGTATTTGGTTATCATTCTTCCTTTGCACCATAATGAAACAAAGGTATACCTTAATACCTAGCTGATTCATTGACATGTTTTCTGAAAGGTCGGTCTGAGGTATTTATTCATTAACAACTGTGAATAGATGCAAGTTTTCAAGAACTGAAACATCAATCTAATGATATAGCTGTACCAAAGAAATGTAAATACCTAGTGTGAGTCACAGGAGTTATTGCTTGTTTGTTTCTGCTGTGCTTAATTCTGCATTTTCTGTGATCTAAAACTTTTTTTCTAATTTGGCAGACTGAACAAGGCACTAAAGCACATAGAATTGATTAAATATGCCCGTTGTGTATTTCCTCATTCCCCTAATTTAAAATCAAGCTCTTGGTACTATTATTTGCATTATGTCTCTACTGATACTGTTGTTGATGAAAAGTTACAAGTCTCACCACAAGCTAACTGATATTCATTTTTTTGCTTGATTGTTTATCTCTAGATCTCCAGCAGAACAGTTTATCGGCATCCCCCATCTGCTCAGGGAAAAGAAAATCTGCACCCAAAGGGGCTTATAAGCCTACCCCATCCATCTCACTTATCAGGGAGTGAGAAGAAAAAGGACAGAAGTTCTGGTAATAAAAGAAAATTAGGGGTGGACATAGGCTTTCATTTGCAACAGCTGAAGAGGAAGCACCAAGAATTTAACTGGTAGGTGTTATCCTAACATACAGTTTTCTTTAAATGATAAAGCCTAGACACATTTTGAAATGCATGATAAGTTGTATGGCCCTTATCACGTAAACTTTAATGGAAAGAACCCCTCTGCCATGCATTATTGAAGTGACAAATAACTAGTTTGAGTAAAGTGAAGTTCCCTGGAAGTGAAGTTCCACTTTTGTTTCCTCAGGAAGTGATCATCGTGAGCGCTGTGTGGCGCTCGTGAAATAATACCACATAAATTTGTCTTTACTGTGTTGGTTCATTATCTGTGATAGTCTATTAGTTACCTGTCTAAAGCACCAAGAGAGTACGATCTCTGCTGTTGTGGCCTGCCCCCCTATGGAAGAAGCAGACTTGCTACTTAAGATCCTTTATACTATTAGATGAATGTAGGAACGACCCATTCCTCAGTATGATCAAGAGTTACACTTATGGGTTTTCAATGCTGTTACAGGAGTCAATCGTTGCTTTCAATTTTTACCCTTAGTTTTATGTGTTGTTAGTTTCAAATATATATGTACCTTCGTGTTAATCTATATTTCATAGTTGTCGTAAGATGGCCACGTTACCAGTATTTATTGTGTAAGCTAAAAAGTAACCAAACATTGAAATCTTGCCTGTAATTTTCCGTATTTTCCGTTTCTAAAGAAGTATTTGTAATTTATCCAAAATAATAGTCAGATTTGCATTCCTTGTCATTGAAAGGAGAAGTCCTACAAATGCATCGGATGCGAGTATTTCTACGTCACAAGTGCAAGCGAGCAGAGGGAGTCAGAAAGTACCAGCGACACCAAATCATAATGATGAGCTAGTTCAAGAAACTTCATACGGTGATGATGTGTTCTTTTCATCTGCAATGCCATACCATGATTACCACTCAGAAAAGGAAGGCGCAAGCCACGCCAATGTTAAGTCGCCAAGGTCTTTTTATGATCAGGTATGATTACTGGTGATGTTTAAATGTGAGAATTTGATACCAAGGCTCGGTAGTTCGTGCGAATTAAAATTTTAGCAAGTCCACTCTACCAACCTCTGTTTGGAACTTGTACAGAATTATCAGCTCAATTCTAATATAAAAGAATATTTGTTAATGACGTAGTAAATCTGCCCAGTGTGTTGTGTTTGTATAAGTTGTACTTGGTATTGCAAGTGGTCATTCGAAGCTGACAAGTTGACACTTCAGATATAGCTGTAGAGCTGTAACACTCTTAAATTTTATGCGTAAACTCCACACGAGACAACGGGAGATAGTGTTATTTCATTCAACTGTAAACACGTTTTGATGACTACGCGGTATAGTAATCCCTCGTGAAAGTCGTATCCTTTCTGATGCTTTTGCTTTTTAAATGACAAATCTCTAAGTGTCCCTTGACGTGGAACCTTTGAACCTAGCCGAACACAATCAGGCTAGATCCCAGTTGTACGTTCCATTTATGCCCTTTTTGAACAATTTGTAGGCATCTTCCTGGAATTCAGCAAGCAGTGAAGGACTTCCTACAACTCCTGTATCCTTATCTGAAGACAAAATTCGACAACACTTTTACCCCTACTGTTTATGTTTTGTGTCAAGTTTACTTTAAGTTATCCACGCAGTGTTCAGTGTAAGATTTGTGTCAACTGTTGCAGCAAACAAATGAGGTCAATGTTAGAAAAAAACAGGTATGTTGTAAGCAAATTCCGTAACAGACAGCAAGCCAGTTGCTCTTGTCGATGACCATGCTTGAATGGATCTTTTGACCATTTTTGTTGAGCTGTTTCCCTAAGCAGGAAAGGTATTAGACTTACAATCTTGAAACCATTGTTTGATGCTTAAGTTGCTGTTGATAATAACTTCACTTATGTTTTCTAGTAAGACCACCCTATCCACCTCTGTTTATAACTTGTTTAGATGTTGTTCTCTGTTATGTAATTTGTATCGTACCTGTCGTTTGCAACTGACATTTATCATTGGTTTGCTTTAAACAGCCTTAATTTTTGTTAGCTAAAGAAACGAATTTTCCCTACAGTAGTGCCATTATCACAGGAGACAAGGTTCCTTAACATGACAAATTCACGTCAATTGGAAGATACGGATGAGGATTATTTTATAAATCTATTCTCAAGAGAACGAGAGGAGTAAAAGTATCATGGTTTTTAAGTAAGTATTTAATGTTCTTCTTGCGAAGTTACTTGGAAGAAGAACATTAAATCTAAGTTAAAGCTGCGAAAAATGTTTTAATGTGAGGTGGATTTTCAGTGAACTTATTTACATTTAGCCTGTTGAGTCTGCTATTTGTTATCATTATATAAACACTTTTGAGCACATATGTGACAAATGATGGTTCAACTTCCAGATCCTTTTGCTGCCTGTAAAATTCAATGTTTCACCATAATGAGCTGCTTGTGTCGTGGTTTAGGATATTGTAGACTTATTTTGCCCAGGTAATGGTGTATATATTGTATCGAGCCTAGGGATTCTGTCAAAGTAATAGGCATTTCTATATCCCTTCTGTATTGGTACATATAAAGCCTTCGTTGTTTGTAAGTACCATATTTTGTGAGCATATTTGTGATTCTTGGAAGTCGCAGGTGGCATGTTGAGACGATCACACCTAGCATTTACTATGCCATTAGTTCAAATCCCAGTCCTGCTTCCGTAATGTATACCATAATCTTTACTGTAAGGAGCTTTGGTAAAGTAGACTTCGTGATTTTACGATTTGAACCCGTTATATGTAGCAATTGGTCCAATACATGACTATTTGGTCCGTCATAGGAGCAATGAATTGCAGCTTGGTACCATAACGGCCAAGTGCTTCCTAGGGTCTTATTACTAGTGTTAAGCTACATTTTTAAGTTTACAATTGGTTATGAGCTTATACCTGAAAACAGAAAAGTTTACTAAGTAGATTAGTCCACAACAAAAACTAGCGCTGTACATACCTGAGTCAATGCAAAAAGACAAATTTACTGTAAAAGATTGCTCTGCTTAAGCAAATTCTAATGTGCAAAGAGATCTTCGTTTATTTATATCAAATTTATGAATAGTGTAGACGCTAATTATCGTTAAGCAACGTTCCATTTAAAAAAGTGATGTTTTGTAACACGATAATCTAATTCATTTAATTCAAGTTGAATTGTCGTCTGAATGAAATGCGAAGGAATCTGCCTTCTCAAACATTCATACTGGTATTGTTTATGTATTTCACCTTGCGAACTGGCACACTTGCTAGTGGTGATTTCTTGAATTTCTGTTTTGATTACTCCAAATCCCTAACTACCAACAACTTTGTGTCGCATTTGCATTATGTCTCATGTGAAGTGTGACTGCCCCAACGCTTGCGAATGATAACGTCCATAGTTGCTATTGATTCAACTTGATGACTCTGGTAGAATATGTAAATTGCTTTTCACTTTTACATTCCCACTGTGGGATTCCAAGAAAAATACCCATAGCGTTATTGATTGAAGCACATTAGCCCAGAAACCTAACATAACCTAAGAGGTCACTTGTGTACATCAAAACAGTTCAAGCGCAGTGAGAAGAACAAACTAGTAGAAATTATGTTTATTTTTTAGTTCGTAAAGAGGTTAAGAAAGTCTAGTACTGGGTTTTTCAAACTTAGAAAGTTTTCCGAAATCAGTAATATTTCACTGACATGGGAGAGACGTAGTCCGTAACGTTGGTGGAACTGAGTTAGTTTTTATTCACATGGGCTCCATTACGAGGTACGTCAGATGTTCACATCTTCAATCTGACAGAGTTTAAAAACGGACTCCAGTCAGAGGGAGACTCCATGAGTAAGAACTTTTTGTGAAAGCTGTGCGAGAAAATTGGACCTTTGGAGAACACTGGAATAATCCCTTGAAAGATCAGCGTGGATAGAATGGCCAGTTTATCAAATTTATATTGGCAGCCAATAGAACTCCCACATAAAAGAGAAGATAGAAAGGTTAGTGATTTAAGTCATTTGCATATGCTTTTTCGGCCTGTTCTTTGTGTGTTATTACTTTAACTTGCATAGCATATGCATGTCTGGACTAGGCCTGTCCATCGAGGGTCGAGTAATTGATATTCGGTTACTGGTTACCTCACATATCGGGCTGTCCATCTCCAAATCCAAATTCAGACAGCCCTAATCTGGACATGTTTTTGTCAAGTTGATTTTGTCATCAATGCTTTCCTTTATTTGGTTTATTTATTGCATAGCTCTTTACGGTGCTGAAAGCTGGATTCTAAAAGGAACAGCTAAGAGAAGAATAATAGCCTTGGAATTCTAGGCTTGGCGCAGACTACTTCGCAGTGGGTACTACAAAGAGTGAGAGTACCAGAGACAGTCGGACTATTAACTGAAGTCAAAAAGAGAAAGTTGATGAAGTACAGCCATTGGCAAAGAAGACTTGATAGTTTACCAGGCCGCAGAAAGACTGCATGGGTGAAGAACATCAAAGACTAGACACAAAGCCGCTTAAGACCAGCGAGAGAGAATGCTCAAAGAGGAACGCCAACAGTTCTGACATAGGACTATGGCATGAAGGAGGAGGTGGTTTATTGCTACTTGGTTTGTGGAATAGTTTAGGTAACTGTTCTTTCAGAGGTGGAGGAAGACCCACACTTTTGATTGACTGTGTACCAGGATGTTCTGTAAATGTTTTATTGCCTTTTGCTGTGTTATCGAAATTGTGTTTTGGCATTTTTATCCCTTATGGTTGACTCATTATGCTGTGAAGAACAGAAATTAAGGTATGATCATGACCATCGGGGCGTCGAACCCGGTCTCAAGAGTGCAAATCTGACACCTTTCCTACTGGGCTAAACAGCTCAATAGGAGCGGTCGAAAGACACCCAATGTCAGTGGTGGACGATCGGGGTTGAATGACTGATAGTTTTTCCACCTTTCCACCAAGACCACCCTGTCAACTTCTATATGGAATGATATTACGCTGTGGTCATTACCAAAATTTAGGTTTCAACACTAGTAACAACTGAGCTGCCTTGTGAATTGCTTCTGTACTCGAATAGACTTTACTTTTGTTTAGATTATCTTCTTCAATAATCAATGTTTAGGTTACAATGACACTTACTAAACATAGTAAACTTATCGATTTACAGACCATTGAATCGATATGTTGTTAGCAGATTTAAGGCATATCGAGAAAAACTGACTACTCGTGTGAACGTTTACATTTATACAGCACATTTTTGGGGAAACCTGTAACTGAGAAATTGCATTCTCATCATTAGTTGCACTTTTTATCAGAATATTTCAATCCTTAATTGCTGCTAACCATTCACTGTTGTTGCAGTTCGCGTCCTCATCCTCTTGTGCATTCAGAAGGTATGTGTCTTTTGCATAGTGGTTCATTTCCAACTGAGTTTACTATAGCTGTTACTGTATCTCTTTGCTGTAAAGTATTCCAAGTAGCTCTGTGCAATAAGTTTAGTCTAACAAACATGTTTTGAAAGTTTTCCTCCGAAAGCAAGATTTGTTGTCGATTTTAATACTTAAACATTTCTCATATGTGACTTAGTAACAATTCTGGTGATGAAGACAGTTTTAGGTGGAGGCAAATTAAAAAAGTGGAATAATTTACACAATAGATTTACACAATAAGAAAAATGATAACAATAGCTATTAAGCACATGTAAAGAGTATTGCAGGGATTTAAGAAAGAGGTATAGACTTTAGAATTTTAACAATTAAAAATGTTTCCTTGGACGTTGCTCAGGATACTTATGAGTAGACATGTTTGTTTATGTAGACAGGAGCTTTATCATGACATGAGTCGTATGCTTTTTATGAGCTACGTTTCGAGAGATACTTCTCCCAT
>JANTCA010021312.1:11277-22328 GCA_024741275.1 Chironex yamaguchii
ATTACTCGTCTCTTATTTTGGACACGGAAGTAGTAGAATGTTGCCTTTCATGTACATTCTAGAAATCCTATCAGCAGAAACTTTGCTTCAAGCTTTCACAAAGCACTGAGAAGATCTTCTTGTGTTGCAAAGGAGACGGGATGGAGCCTAAATTAGAATTCACTGAAAATGTGTTAACATTTGGACCAATCCTTCCCCATTCTGCCGGGGATAAGAGAGAGCTCACCGTACACAATCCATGTTCATTTCCTGTTGAATTTTATTCCTTGGAATTTGATAGACAGTATCTAGAAGAAGAAAAGGTACGTAAACCCACTCTGTATACTACCGAAATGCACCCCGGGGTTGAACTGTGTTCAGAGGTCAATTCTGGATGTGTATTGAACCGTATTTCATCTCCGATTTGTTGCCCAAATGTTAAAAATTGACATGTTTCGTTACGCTTGAGAGGTTATCAGTGTAAAGAAGTGAACTGTTTCTGTTTAAGTTGATATTTAGTTTTCTCTTCTAAGCTTGTAAGCTCTTATATCTCTCAACGTGAATCATAAAGGACATTTTGGTTGTCGCCCTCGTCTTCAATTATTCAGCCCAATGTAAGAACAAAACCACATAGTAGCCAAATTGAACCAATTCATATACTTCCTAGATTTCCCCAAACAGAGCTTGCCATACATCCAACTTGATTGAACTCGATAGGACATATACACGCATTTTAAAGGCAAAACGTGTTTCTGAAATTTTGACTGGCCGAAGCCTTCTAGCGGAGTTGCTTTGCAGAAAAATGTTTTTCAAGTATTCATAAAACTGGGGCCATGAAAAAGTCCGTTGAACATGGCCCAACCTGCCTTATAATCCTTAATTGGCCATTGGCAATTGATACATAGCAGCGTGCTAGGAAAAATTGTATGAGTTCGTGTGTAACACTGGTTCCCCATCGCTGAATTAGGTAAGGATTCACAAAAATGTAGTGTCTTGGAGCTAGTACAGTATATGAATAATAAAATATAAAATTTGTAACTTCACCGCCCTTAAAGTTACACATTTTATGTTTTATTGCCGAAACAAGTCCTGGTTATCCTTGCTTAGGGCTGCGTGGTCAAATACGAGCACCACCCGTGACGTGAGCTTTTAACTGGTGAGTTTAGCCCTTGGTTCCTTATCTGCTTTTCTATGTTCTTATGCTCTGCTTTCTAAGGTTTTGAGGACAATGAAGGGATACGATGAGAACAGCACGCTGCTTCTCCCTCCACGTGATCCTGGTGACCAGCTTCCAAAGGAACTTGTGGATGCGTTTAGTAGTGTGTTGAAGGAGAAAAGTGATTTAACAGTGGACGAGAATACAGACACAGAATCTGGTATGGGTGAAAAGAAGTTGGATATGGAAAAAAGTGATGGTAGTCTTGAAGTACCCATAAGAGTTAAATCTACCGAAGCAGGGGAAGAAATTGATCGTGTTTCCGATGCTGTTATTAAAGAGGTACGAGAGAAGACCCAGGCTGGTAAGTGTTATGTTAATTTCCGTAAGTATTGATTAAAATTTGTGCTTCCATAAAAATGCGTGTAGCTGTACATGCTGCCTTACATTACTTTGGCACTCGGTACCTCCTTGGTGAGGTATGCTTAGTCAAATAGCGTGTCTTTTTTTATTTAACGGTTACAGTTAAATGATGGCCATATTTTACGGTTATGCAAAGCTCTTCCATCCCTTGGCAGCAATACTTTAGCACTGCTATCTTTCCTGTACCGCCATTATCATTGTCATTATCCTCCCTCTCTTCCTTCCGCATATCTTCATCACCAGAATCGTAACCATCATCATTATCCTCCATCTCCATTTTTTGTCATTTCTTTACTTCTTTCATCACTTCACCATGGGCACTATGATCACCCTTACCTTAGTCACCATTATCATTACTATATACGTACAGGATTATCCTAATCATCATCATCATCATCGCCATTATCATCATCATCATCATCATCATCATCGTCTTCTTCGTCGTCGTCGTCATCATCGTCGTCATCGTCATCGTAATCGTCATGAATATCATTTATTATTTACCCGCAAGAATTAGTAAGATTGCTTTGCTTACTCTACTCTAAGGTGAATCTGAGGTTCGAGTAGGTGAACTGGAAATAACCCCGGTGTCAGCTGCTATAGCCCGCCATCTAGGTATTGACCTTTCAGCCGAGGGAAAGGCGGCTAGGAACAGACGAGGTATCGCCATCATAGTCAACGGAGCGCCACTATCTGGAAAAACTGCTACCGCTGTGGATTTGGCAAAAAGCTATGATGTTCCTGTTCTCAGTGTCGATAAAGTGGTGACAGAGGCAGCTGCATTTGGCAATTCGTCCGCAGGTAAATCTATAAACTAATTGCTTCTGGTGTATCATATCTTTCTTGACCTTTGGTCCTTCTAAGTTTCATTGGTAGTCTATGACGCTTTTGATTGGCTTAAAAGACACGGTTTGACCTTTTATAAAGTTAACCACTTGTTAAAACTATTAGCAGGTTGTCAGTTTGAACTTTTCAAATCGAAATGTGAGAAATCTGTATCTTGATAAACTGTTTGGCTTAGAAATTACTGTTTGAATTTGATCCAGAATGTGGATTTATTTTGAAAATTTGATCGAACAATACCAGGTTCCATGTAAAAACATATCACAATGAAAATCGGGATGTAACCTTTGAACAGGTGTACTATATGTTTTTCCTTGTTTTTTATTAGATGTACCTTTAGAGCACATTGGCTGAAAGCATTTCCTTTGAGTTTTTTAGGTTTTCCTGATCTATTGGCGTACTGACATCTCAAACCTCTTATTGTTAACAATGATCTCTTTTGAGGCTGTTTTCTCTGGGAATGAGTAATTTTGTTACCAAACAAACCACCACCCTTCCTGTGACACCTTTGAAGTTGTTAATATTTTTTTCAAGTGATCTGATTACTCGTGCCTTTACACACTACCATTGATCACTGCTTGTCAGCTCAATTGTCCTGTGGCTAATTGCTAGTATTTTACATTTTGAAACATGTCTAAATGGAAATTTTGCTATGAGTATGGAGGGAGCTGTCGGCAAAATCAAACTGCACAGAAACGAGTGCACCAAACTTTTAACAAGTGTCACAGCTCCAGCTATAAAGGATGATCTCACAGAACAGCTGAAGGACATGTAGTAGTCTGGTTTAGTTGACTTATCAACTGGTGTGCCATCTGATAGGTTTATGGCGTTTATTAGATATTTTAACGAGAGTTTGAGTAAAATTCCTACCGCATTCATAAGTCGTGTTCCAGTTTCAAGCACGAAAGGGGAGACTTTGTTGAAAGCTTTGGCACTCATTGAGCTTGTGCATTGAAAAGATGCTTAAAAATCTCCGTCCAAACTTGGTTTCTGTTGAAAGATGTGCCAAAATAGGTTTCAAAAAACAGAATAAGAAGAGAAGCTTTCAAAGACCTCCTTAATGTCGTGGTACTCCTCTACCTTGCACAAAATACTGTCAGTCGTGCTGGCTTGTCAGAGAAAAATTGCTTTACAATACCTTGCTGAATTGGGAAGAGCTTAAATCTTATCTTCTTGTTCTTCAGCCTGCTTCAATTCAAAATGCAAGCTTTAAAGCAAGAATGCTTTGTGAAATTCTGGTGGGTCTGGTAAGCTTCCTATCTTCTATTTCATGACACGAATCGTGGCAGAATTTGAAAGTATCAATACCTATTGTCAAGCAACAAATGCAGACCTAGAAGAATCAGAGAGGCAGCTTCATCTGCACTTTAAAAGGCCTGAAAAGTACGGCCTATGATGTCTGTGGAAACTGCAAGTCAGGTCAATATATAGAATATAGGCGAAATTCAGTTTATAAGCAGATAAATGTATTTTTTCTAGCAGCCACACAAATGAGGCAAAAATGAATGTGCTGGCCATGAAGGAAAGATGCAATGCATTCCTGATAACTGTCATTGCTGAAGTGGAATGCAGACTTCGAGCAGTAAAAAAAGTGTTCAAAGGGTTGAGTTAGGCTGCCATGATAAAGTTCTAAGTGAAACAACACGCTTGCGTTTCGATCAGCTAGCAGTTGTCCATCTCAGAGAGAAAAACGCAGACCAAATTGAGGAAGAGTACAGGAAGATCCAATTTGTCAACTGGGATGACGAAGACGTTTTCAAAGGATAAATACCGCAAGACATGACAGAATTCTGGTCTGCAGTACTAAAACTCAGACAGGAAAGAAGCCATTCGAGCATGTGGCCAAGTATGCTCTATCATTTTTGAGTTTTACTTGTCACTAATGCAGTTGCCGAAATAGTGTTTTCCAATGCAACATGCATCGAGACAAAGCAATGCAATATAATGCGACCAAAGCACTTAAATATAATTTAAAAACACCATCAAATTTATATTTTAAAAGTCACTGATGTTTTGATATATCATTCTGACTTTTTTAAGTACGTATATTTAGAAGCAATATTCTGTTCTGGGAGTTTTTTAACATCACATTATTGATCCTAGACCAAAGATTCAAACTATAAAGTACCATTACTTTCATTTCAAAAGGTTCTAGTTCTCTAGCCTTGTTTTAGAATTTGGATTAACCTGAATTTTTAACACGCATGGTTTGGATTTCCCTGTATTTTAGACGAGGCAGACCTGACTATTAGTGTCACCACAGCTATTTTTTACTGAAATGGAACATGGGGCCCATCTACAGGAAAGCAAAAAACAGACTTTTCCAAATTTTTACAGGGATTAAGTGAATTATCACCTTAAACGGGCATTTGTACGTATGTAGATGGCTGTATTTGTCAACTTGTCCTGAGCATGATTCTGTGAACAAATCAAAGAAGCCGCTTGGCCAAGTTAAGCGCTTCCAACACGTGCTTAATGTTCTTATTTCTAGTGTTTCGCTTATCCTTGCTCTCGTAAAATATTAAATTTTCCTACAATTGCATGTAAAGTATTAATATGGAACATGTATTTAAAACTAGCCAATCATAAGAAGTAGCATAAATAGGTTGCCATATACATATACTTTCCTTTCTGACGATTCATACTCTGAAGAGTGTCAGACGAAAAAAGCTTTTAACTGTGTTTTTAGCGCAATGTCGCAAATTTTCAAGAAGATTTTCAAGAAATAATGTTGAACACTTGACTTGGCCATGTGACTTCTTTCCTGTGTTCCCAAAATCATGCTTAACACTAGTGGCCACAAATGACCATCTATACTAGTAGAGATGCTCCTTAAGCGTGATGATTCTCTTAACGCTTTGAAAAATTTGAGAAGGCTTGTTTTTTGCCCTCGTGTAGATGGGCCCTTAGAGTCAAAAAGCTGTTCACAGCTATTCTCTGGCTACTTCATAATTTTGACATCTTTTACCTCTCGTAGCAATGAGAGTACAAGAACTTTGTATCGCCGCCGGTAAAGGCAATGGTGTAGGGGAGGACCCTTATCCTCATTCAGTTGAACCTAGCATGGATAACATTAATGCAGTTGCATCCAATATGGCTTCAAACGCCTTATCAGTTAACACTGGAACACGGAAAACGTCCACGATGGCCGCCCTGAAAGGTGGAGTCCATAATGTGTCCAAAACAGCAAGTGCTCACCCTTCTCCGCCGCAGACTCCCCCCGTTCAAAGTGTGCCAAGACGAAAGCTTAGCCTTCCCGAACATGCAAATCTTAGTGAGGAATTATACAGCTGCGTATTACCGGAAAATATTCTTGTTGAAGTCATTGCTGAAAGATTGCAGGTGAGTTCTTACTTTCAACGCTTGCTCTACAAAAATTATTTCTCGTCTCTTTCTTTTTCTACTTCTCCTTCTGCTACTGCTCCTATGAATGCCATTGGTGCTGTTAATACCACTACTCTAAGTACAGCTACTGCTATCACTATTGCTGTGAATGTCCATACTCTTTGTAGAGCTACTGTTACCACTATCACTATTGCTGTAAATGGTGATACAGTTAATGCTGCTACTGTTATGTCTGTCACTATTGCTATGAATACTTATACGGTCAGTGCTGTTACTCGTGTCACTATTATTTTAAATGCTGATACAGTTAATGCTGCTACTGTTATGTCTGTCACTATTGCTATGAATGCTGATACGGTCAGGGCTGCTACTGTTACTTGTGTCACTATTACTTTAAATGCTGATACAGTTAATGCTGCTACTGTTATGTCTGTCACTATTGCTATGAATGCTGATACAGTTAATGCTGCTACTGTTATGTCTGTCACTATTGCTATGAATGCTGATACAGTTGATGCTGCTACTGTTATGTCTGTCACTATTGCTATGAATGCTGATACGTTAGTGCTGCTACTGTTACTCCTGTCACTATTATTGTAACTGTTGTTACTCGTGGTGCTGCAACTATTACTTTTGCCACTATTAAGTGTCCTTCAAAGATGACGTCACTCAAAGTTTGACATATTTTGACCCCCCGTTCCACTGTGTCACGCATTTTCACGAGAAAGGAATGACCCCCTTGTCTATTTGTATACCCCCTCCCCCCTAACGTCATTTTTGAACGGTGTTTGTGCTGCTGCTGTTACTTTATTGCTACAAGTTGAATCTCGGTTTTCCTCGACCTAACTGTTATCTTAAACTGAACTGACAATTACTGTGACTTTAGAGGCTTATTGAATAAAGTGAAATGAAGGATAAACATGGTTTTAAGGATACGTTATGTTATGAAGACTAAGGTATGTTGCCGATAAGCAAGGGAGGTAAAACTGTGAATATCTTATTCCCAGATTCTTCTCGTATATTCTTCTCTTGTTTTTCGTTAGTGACATATGATGGACCTTTAACTTTGCGTTTTTGACATTTGACCTTTGGCTTTGACCTTTAGTTTTTGACCTCTGGCAAGTAGGTTATAAAGGTCTTTTTATGTGGCTTTTCTTTCCATAGCGTCCTGATTGTCACAGTGGAGTTGTGTTTGATGGTCTTGAAAGTTTGTTCACATCAAGCTTGACATCTACTGCAAATGCGGTTTTGCGTGCTATTAATAACAGGAAATACATATTTATTGTTACGCTCAAATTCAGTAAGGAGAAGTTGAGACTCATAGAACAGAAAAGGAAAGAAGATGAAGGTAAAGAATAAAAAATAATAAGCTTTAATAAGACAATTTATGACGCCGAACACATCTGTTTGTGGTTGATTTTAGACTTTGAAATGCAGTGTGAGTAATGAATGTTAAAAATTTGATCCATTCACAAATTTTTGACTTCAGAATCATAGGTATGGAAGCTTCTAGTATTTGATTTGATTAATATTTTTGCGGTACAGAAGTTGAAAATCGCCTTAAAAGTTTGCAACATTGCGCTAAAATATACTTAAGAGCTTCCTCCTTCCATCTTAGTATATTGGAGCCTGTCTAAATTCTAAGGAGAAAACGAGGATACTGTGGGCTGAAACAGTTTGATTTCAAACTGTTTCAGCTTACAGTATCCTGTCAAAGCCAATCAAACCTTTGTATTTTCATTTTCTCGTTGTTTTTTTTCTTTTTGTGTATGATTGGCTAGTTTTGATGCATGTTTTGTATAAAAAGGTATATTTATACTTTTCTTTTTTGACGATTTATACTTCGAAGGGTGTCAGACGAAAAAACCTTTTATGCATGTTTTAGCGTAAATCGCAAATTTGCAAAGCGATTATGAAGTATTTCATTTTAACCTTATCTTGCCTTTATGTATGTATCAAATGTTTCGTTAAGTAGCAGCACATTTTATTTTACACTTTACGTGATCTTTGCCCTGAAACAATGACCTTTGATCTTTAGCACAACGAGAAAGGGAAGCGTCAGCCGCTGAACGTCAGAGGCTCGAAGAAATGTCAGAGGACGAATATGAAAACCTGCCTGAGGAAGAAAAGGCGGAGGTCGACAAGAAACAGCTTGAATTAAAGCGAGAAAGGATGAAGAAGAAAAAGGAAAAGGAGGAACAGAAGGAACGAGAACGAAAAGAGAAGGAACTTATCGAAGAGAGGAGATTAGAAGAGGAAAGGTATGTTCATTCTGTATTATATACCTCAATGTACAAATTTTGACTATGTGCTGTAATGTGTGGTAACCCAACTCTCAGTATTTATGTATCTGGCAGACTATATATTAGGTTTGGTTTGAGAATCCTTGAGGAGGGTAAAACATTTACCCCAATTCAAGCGACATGCACTGAATTAAATATTATTACATGCTACGGTCGAGCGAGTCCTCTTGCTGCTCTGAATTGATTCTGCGGCATCTAATTCTTTCTGTTAAATTCAGTCAAGTCAAAGCATGCATCTCTCATATATCCTATTTCCTATTACGTTGGATTCGGCACAAAGAATTCAGTCACTGGTGAGTTAGCATGTACATTCGCTTTTTTTTCGTTTAGAAACAAATCTGATCCCGATATATAGTGTTTCTTTGTAGTAGTTATCTGACGTCTGTCTATATTGCCGCGATATTTCATTGAGTCATATCACATTATTCCCCAGAGCTGCCAAATCGAAACAAAGAAGAGTGACCACATCTCAGTTTGGAAATAGAAAAGATCATGATAAAGGCAGCAAAGACAAAAAGCCTGACAAGAGTTCTGAAAAGCTTCATGCTCTAAGAGAGACAACATTAAAACCTCAGAGCGCCATGGGGGATCATCGTAAAGCAGGAGCCCCTGCTGCTGATTCTGAAAGTCAGGATGATGACGATAGGCAAGTTGAGTACAATATTGCTGCCGCCGTTCTATGCTAATATCAATGATGACGATTATAATGTTGATGATGACAACGAGGGCTACAGAATTTAATTAGACGTTCTTCCCCACTCGTCTATGTTGTTTTAATTTCTTCACAAATTCATTTTGCTTGCTGTTCCTTGCATCTTACCTGAATTATTCCGTATTGTTGCCCAATTAATTCAATATTTTTTTATGTTTCTTCCTCTTAAGCCAAAAATTCGTTGTGTTTTCCTTAAAGAGAGTCTACCGTTAGTTCTAACTGTTTCTCTCGTCTATTATTTTGTATATCTTCTCTTTAGACGCAAAACGAGTACAGCAAAAGGTCCCAGAGGTATAAGAGCACCATCCGTTGCTGGACGAGTACCGTCTAATGTTTCTCCCGACGAAATTAAGATAACATTGGAGGATGAAAAAGAGAGAGAACTTAACCGAAGGTATAGCTTATAATTTCTTTTCCGGTTTTACTTGTCTTTCTCTGTAATCTGAACCCTTTTTGCTTGACCCGCTTGAAAAGAAATTGTATTTGCCATGCCAGTTAAAATTATTTTACGTATTTAATTATTTCTTACGCTTTATGTTTTTCTGATATCTTAGTCGCTGTGCTTGTGAGCGAAACTGATGTAAAAAATCCCGATTATAAGGCCATTAAAATATGGACCTGAACGAAATTAAGACCGACTTTTAAGCCAAGTGTTACTATATCTTGTGCAAAGGACAAAGTTTAAAGACATGAAATCACTTTACGGCAGTGTTGCAACACTTTGGGATTTCCACTTGTTTTTGTGATTTTCTGTAGTTTGTAGGATGTAGGGAAAACCAACAAGATAGATAACAACAAGTAGGTCGGTTTTTTGGAATTGTATTTTTAAATTGCTTACAACCAAGCAATCAATTTTCACTTGTTTTTGTGATTTTCTCTTAATTCTTTCTTCCCTTATATACTGGTAATGCATCCCGGAGCAATTGGGCAGCCTAAGAAAAAGTCCTCCTGTCGTCTTCTTTCCCATGAGCTTTGAATGTGCCTGTACGATTTCTTTGCTCGGTCTGAGTATGTGTGTTTCCTGACCATTTGCCACTACTATGTCCTTGATGTATTGTAGTATGGTAGCATGTAATGCCTTATAGACTATTATAGCTAATATATATTTTATCTTTAGCTCTACAAGTAACCAATGAACATCCCCCCCATCCCAAAGAAGCTTTGTTTGATCCCATTTTTTTGCCCCATTTGGTGCCGCTTTCTGCACTCGACATATTTGTCAGGTTGGCATTTAGGGAGCCCATATTCTAGACTACGACAGTAGTCTACTCGGGTAGCCATAATAGCATGAATAACAGTTTCTGTTGTCTTCTTGCGCAAAAAGTATTTATGCGCTTGATGTTCAAAAGATAACAAAATGATGTGATGCATAGCTTTGAGATGTGTGTGCTCATGGAGAACCAGAATCCTACATTTCTTACTGTTTTTGTTTCAATTAGAACGTTTTCAATACATATGCTTCGAAATCTTGTTCTTTTTGTCTGTTGCCTGGCTCCTATTACAATTTGCTCCGTCTTATGTTCATTGAATATATGTTTACTCATAGTCATCCTTCTTTCTGTACCTTTTATGCGATTTACCAGTGCTGTAATGGCAAGATCGTCTTTATCTTGGACAGTGAAAGTAAAAGAGTAGTATCATCAGCATAGCAGTGAATTGCCAGCAGATGAGCTGAGACAGTATCAAAGAATTCACTTACGTTAATGTTGAACAGTTGTGGACCGAGGCAGGATCCTTGTAGGATTCCATGTAGTACAGGAAACTTCTTAGAGAGGACATTGCCTAGGTCAACTTGAAAGGGTCGTTTTAGAAAGAGGTAGAAGTCGCCTGCGCAGTAGGAAGAAATTATAAGTCGAGCGTGGCAACACTGCTTTACTGCTGCATGCCACTATGTATTGATAATATTAAACGGATTATTTGTACTTTTATCTAGATTTCAAATCTTCGATGCCTCATTTCGCGAAATGAGTACACTCTTCGAAGCCTGGGATCGAACGACCGGATCCGTTTTTGTGCCTGATATTGAGAAATCGGAAATAGACGTAGAGCAACTTCCTGTACCGGCTCCCAAAAAGGGGGCTTCTAGTCAGAAGAAACAGGAAAGGGAAAAGGACAAAGAAAGACTTAAAGACGTAAGTGTCAACAGAAATGCCCGTGTTTTGGTCAAAACCATGACCTGAATTCTGATTTTCGAACTAACCCGTCGCCTTTCATGGTACTCTTGTAACTAACAATAATCGGGTCCCTTGCAAATAGTCTAGACAGGATTACTTTTAAGAACAACGTGTAA
>JANTCA010021323.1:14259-33172 GCA_024741275.1 Chironex yamaguchii
AAACTAATGTTGAAATTTTGGTCTTGAAAATGGCTTTTAAGAAGTATTTTACAAGTAATAACCACCAAATATAATAGCGCAAACACTAGGATCAACAGTGTATTCCTTTAATAACATAAAAGCATGGTCCTAGACTCCTACACTTCCTTCTTCCTTCTTAAGCCCTACTGTTGTTTGGAGCTTTACCACAAAAGTAAATCAGTCACCAGAAATGCCCAAGCCTGCTTCTGACACATGATTGCTGATTTACCCTAGGGAGATAAAAGGTTTCCATTGGTAAGCATTTTTATTGAAGGTTTAGGATCAAGGGGAACAAAGTGAGAAAAGAAACCTCTAAGTATCCTGGATTGACAGTGTCTGTTGTCTTGTATAAGTTAGATTAATTTGATGGCTTCTACAACATGATGGTTCTTTTTCCTCTTTGTACTTAGCTCGTTAATGAAAGCCATTGACAATGAAACTTTGCTTATTGTAATTGGGGATCATGGAATGACAGCAGCTGGAAACCATGGAGGTGACAGTGATGATGAAGTTAGTGCTGGGTTATTAATTTATACCAAAGCAGACTGGCTGGATTTGGTATGACAAACAATTTTCATTCTAGAATAAATTTTGTTGAGTGTAGTCTTGTACAAGATCACTTTCTGTTGCATACCCTAGACAAATTCATGGATAGAGGAATTTATCTCTCTGATAGATCTGTAAATTGTAAAGGTACAACTTTCATCCCTCTCTCTCTCTCTCTCTCTCTCTCTCTACATACATATATATATATATGGCCTCTGGACCTCATTTAAAGTGTGATTTTAATGAGACTAATGACATAGTTCACTGTTTGGTAATGCATAAGCAGTGTCACAAAACTGGAGCTTTTGTAGTTCAATACAGTTATGCTTTTTCTTTGCCCACCTCTGTCTGTGTTTGTCATTTGCCAACAAACCATAAGAAATGACCTTTACTGGACTCTCCATATTTCAGTAGCATTATTTATTGTTATTCTCCAAATGAAGTTTACATATGTTACTTTTTCATGTCTCTTTTATTCAGGATGTGAACTCAGAGAAGACTGTACATCAAATAGACATTGTTCCAACATTGTCGGTTTTGCTTGGGCTTCCCATACCATTTTCAAATTTAGGAGGAATAATTGTTGATATCTTTGGATCAAGGAAACAAACCAACACAACTCCTCGATGTACAGAGTACTGCAACCAACTAGGGCAACAACTAGATCTTCTACAGGTACTTCATCAAAACAGTATGCAAATTGTGGAATATTTACATGAGTACCAAAGAGTGACTGGTGATATATTTTATCATGAAGGTGAACCATTACTCAATTTTGCAAAAGAGTTTCAGAAACACTCATTGAGAAATGAATTTATGATGGAGCTGTATAATGCCACTAATGAGACTCAAATTCTTGGATGGGTAAACCAAAAGGTTTCTGTTCGCTTGTCATTCATTGATTTAGTTGGAAAAGTATGTAGAAAGGCTTGGTCAACATTCAATATTTGGAACATGATCTTTGGAGCCCTTTTCTGTATTTTATTTATCATTTGTTGGAATTATTTGACATTTGTCAAACTACAAAGCGGAAATAGTATACCAGTAATTCTGTCATTGAGAAAGTCAGATTTTGCAAATTTACTCTTGTTAGGGTTATATCTATATGCAAGTCTCTGTTTAAGTGATATTATTGGTAACATCTGTTTATACACATCACTGGCATGTCTTGTATTATCACGACTGTCCGTTGCTCACATATGGAGCATTTTATTTCAGAGAATAAGTTGGACAAATGTCTTGGAGAACAAAGCCAATGTAGCTATTACGATGTTGTTTTGTTTTTATTGTGTGTCTATGTTCTCCAACAGCTTTATAGTCTATGAAGACAGGGTACTTGTGTATATTGTCCAAAGCCTTATTTTCATAACTGCTGCAAAATACATTTGGAAAACCTCAGCTACTGTGAAAGTCAAAAGAATGGCACCTCAGAATTTCAAGGAGGTTCAAGTTTCACCTGGAATATTGTATGACATTTGGATTGCATTACCAGTATCATTTTTCTGCCTGTGGTCAATGAGATACTTAAGAGAATGTCGGGAAGAACAGGCTAATTGCCATGATTCAATGTTCACCCTCAAGTTGTCATCTTTGTTAGAGACTGCTTCGGATATGCTGCATGTGCGCCTAGTCATATCAATGACCTTGTGTGTAGGATTAATGTTAGGAGTGTATTATATCCTGAAAAGGCAAGGAAATTTGGTTGGTGTCCATCATCTTTCTTTAGTTTTTAAGGTACTGTTACCAATTGCATTATGTTTTGTCATACTTCACTGGATTTCACAAACCTCTGACAATCAGAAGCTAGTGGAAGTATTTCAATTAACTTATTTACAACAAGTACTATTTCCAAGAATAATATATGTCTTATGTGGCATTAGCTTGATCTGCCTTGGTTGGAATCCAATTGCATTAATGGTTATTAAACATCCTTCTAATAAAGGACATGTATTAGACACTTTGGTACATGCTACAGAAGAAGTAAAAGTTCATCAGTTATTTCAGTACATATCAGCTGATATAACTAAGACAATAAACAAGGAACAATGGGATAATCAGACTAAAAATGGAGAGGACGATATGCCTGTTGTATATGGTCTAGCCACAGTTTACTCCTCAGCATTCATTGTGTTTGTGATGGTTTTGCTTATTGTTTTTGTACTGGTGTTAGGGGATGGAGCTGCCATTGGTATTATCCTTTCAATTTTAACTGGATATTTCATTTTACGTATTCAAAAGATAGAAGACAGTAAGTATTGCGGTCTATTCTGTAAAACACAAATGTTATAATGTTTGATGACATTTACACATCTTTTGCTTTATCTATCCGTCTCTCTGTTTTCAATCAATCTATCAGTCTATCTACTTACCTATGTATGACTAATCTGTATGACCAATCTGTATATCTGTATAAATATATGATGTAGAAACAAATGGAAATTTGCTATTCAAAAAGCAACAAGGTAGGAATTTCATCACATGTGAAGTTTCCAAGGACTTGAAAAAGCTTTTGCCAAACGTAATGGGGTACAATAGAGAGTGAGACTTGCAGGCTACAAAATTCTATCACATAGTTCCCACAAAACTCACGTATAACCACCTCCAACTAATTCCGAGGGGCCCTGCCACTTCATTAAAGCAGTAGAGGATTAGGGGCCGAAATTGTGAAGTGGTTTCCTCCTGATGATGGTTTGAGTTTTGATCCAGTAGTAGAGTTGGGAACTATGGTGCATCGACCAGTGGTGTTACTAACCCCTGTATTCCAGTTGCTTTGTAGTGATATGAACATTAACCTATTTGTTGTTTCTAATAAACAAAACAAGGCTATGTCAGGTGAGTGGGAGCAGCTTGCTGACATTGAATGTAAAACTAATGCACATTCCACATTTCATGTCACTTAGATACAACAATATTCAGAGACTGCATATAGGACTCGAACCCATGGTTATGGTATAGCACCATACATTCTGTGTACCTGTCATACAGCAAAACAGTGATTGAAATTGTGAAGAAATTACATCAGAGGATTCTTTTTTGTTACCTTCTGCCATAGTTTTTCCATGCATACAGAATGCATGTTATGGTAAGAGTAAGGTTGTGTAACATGGCTTTGCCTTTGATGACATAAATCACATAAAAAGCTTTTGTGTTATAGATTTTTCATCAATTTTTGCTGCCACTGTTGTGTGGAGTTTCATGGCATCGAATGGCTTTTTTGCCCTCGGGCACCAAGCCATACTTCCATCATTGCGAATGGAAGTTGGATTTCTTGGCATTTCATCCACTGAAGGAATCGGCTTTCTAGTAGCAGGTAAGCATCTTGTATAACTTGTACATAGTTTTTTTACTTTACAGAGGTGTTGTAATTTAGAGAATTGCATGCTTAATATGTTATTTTGTGACAGGAAAGTGGTAGTTCAAATTCAAATCTTACAAAATCCATATGTTATTATAGATTATTTGTGCTATTATATTTATTCTTAGAATTCTATATTTTGTAGGGATACTTTGTTGCAATGCTTGATAAAAGTGCTTTAAAACATAGAGCCCTTTCTTGTTTTGTTCATAATGATTCAGTGGATAGTTTCTAAGAAAATAAATAATCGAAATGCTGTTGATAAGCATAGGGAGCATCACACTAAGCTTCAGTTTAGTTCCTCATAAGGCAACATAGGGTTGTTTGCCTAAAGCATGATGAGGGTTTTTTCATTTGGCTGTTGCAGTAGGTCTGGGGGTTTAATAAATGAAAGCACTGTGGAAGCCAACAGCTGTAGCTTTAATTATGAAAATATTTGGTGAAGACTTTTGAGTGTTAAACATCAGTAATTTCTTATCCAAGTCTGCATGTTAATACAAAAGGAATGTTTTGGACATTTAACATCATAACCCTTCAACATATTTTGTACTTACTTGCTCCATAATTCATATTGATCTTTTGCTTTGTAAACAATCAGAATATGGGTAGTAAAAGTAAGCCCGTACTTTTCAATATGAACCAAATTGACTGAAGATGTGAATGTTTCCTGAAATCTATCTCAAGAAATGATAACAAATAATGTCATCTGTTAAACCCTTTCAAACTTTCATGAATAGTTTGCCTTTTAGGATGTCTATAGATATCTAACAGTGATAATTAGATCTAATAAAGTCTATCTAACAAGGTACTTTTTAGGCCAAGGGAGAAAATATAACCCCATAGTATGACTATCTAATTTACCATGGAAACAAGTTTGTAGTAGATTAGCAATCAGAGCATAATTCATTGAAAGTTTAATGCCATTTTAATACTGATCAAAGGCTAATAACTACTAGGTTACCACACCGACAAATTTTAACATGTTTCAAAGTGTGCTTTGTATCAGGGATGGCTGATAAAGGAAATGGAATGGTACCAGCTGAAAAGGGAAAGCAGGGTCTGGGGGTTTACCTCCAGAAATCTTTGGACCATGCCCATTAGATTGGCTTAAATTATAACCATGCCCATATTTTTAATGCCATTTGAAGCATAACAATTAGGCAGATGAATTTATTCAGAAACATGCATTCATAGACTTCTGATTTTAACATATTACAAAGATAATAATATATTACAAGAATAGAGTTTCTTATTCTTTTCTGGCTATTAAGTACTTGTTTGTTATAGCCAGTTTCTTATTTAAAAAATGAGCGTAAGATCAGACTGGCTGGCACATTTTCCCAAAGAGGAATAATAGTATGTGAGTATCTATATACCTGTGAATATTTCTAAGCAATTATTTTTATTGGGATAAAAAGACATATTTGTGTACAATTTGTAGCAGGATTCATCAGATGCATGATAGGTTTTGTGAGAATACAAATAAAGTAGTGATACTGTGTCATCTGTTTGTGGATTTCCTGGTGTTGCTACTGAGAGATACGTTTCCAACTGATTGTCAGGATACAAAACTTTTAAAGTTGGTTATGAAAGTGGGTTCACTGATTAATGAGGGCTAAAGTTGTTAAGTTTAAGATCTAACCAAGTCATTGGTAGAGACTGCTCTCTTGTTAAAATAAACTGGTCATTGGAAAATGTGATTGGGTCTTTGAGAGGCATTCAACTAAGTAATTAAACACTTATTTCTTTTTGTTACAATATTGTCAGGTTTAAGAGAACATTTTAATGCATAAAACTGTGACTCATTCCTCTAAACACACATCTTGTGTGGGTACATGCATACATGCATAGAGACAAACACAAACTATAAGAAAGACTGATATTAGACTGATATTATCAATTTGGTTCTTGATGTCTTTCTCCTTAGGGATGCTGGTTGTTTTTAACACATTTGCTTCACAAATTGTTGCTGCACTTACTTTACCACTTTTACTGTTATTTCAAAAGAAACCGTTCTACCTTGAAGGAGGAGAGGGTTCAGATGAGCAGAAAGGGGAAATCATATTGTATGAAAACCCAGGGAGAGCAAGATCATTATTATTTAAGATCATATCAACATATCACTCAATCCGCTTTTTGAAGGTAAAGACATACATTATATTTGTTGATATTTATTTACCTACATTAACACTTCGATATAATAATATGTATATATTAATCAGTTGCTAGTCAGTGGGGGATTCATTATTTCATTTAATTTTATTTGTGCTTTAGACTTTGCCTTTACCTGTGCTAAATACTTTTATATTATGCTAGCAGTCACATTAAAGCTGTGAAGGTATACCTACTTAAAGTGGAATAGCATAATGAGGATCCTGAATACTCTAAGCAAAATAGCTACCACACACAAGCAAACAAAGTCCTGCAAAGACTTCTGCTGATAAAGTTGCCCTGTTTTATTTAATACCATTATGCCAATAGTTTAATAGGTTATTATTATCCAGTATTATTTACAAGAGTTAGGATGCAGCTTGCAGAATTTTGACGTGCTCATAATTAATAGCCTATTATGTTTTTAATAATATACACCCCCTTTCTTTGGATTTTAAAACTATTGAGTGGCATCTTTTACCATTTTTTTGTTTAAGGTGGATATAATCTTAAATCATTTGGGGTAGTTATCAGTCACCATTGGTCTTTTTTAGTTAGTTTTCATTGTTTGATCCCATTTCAGATGGTTAGTTTGGTGGTTATAGTTATCTATTGTCTTGTTGTAGAGAGTTTCGTTGTTTATTTTATTCAAATATGTACTGCCAGACTTGGATGGTCTGCTAATTGGTTTCTTTGTTTATTTTTTCCTTGCAACCTTTTTAGCTTTTGTCTATAGCAGTGGCTGCTGCATGGCATCGAAGACACTTGATGGTATGGAAGATCTTTTCACCACGCTTCATGTTTGAAGTTTCAAGTTTCACAGTTTCTATTCCTTTTACTTTTATTGGTGTGTTTGTCTTTCTGCACACTGATCGTGCTCTGCGTTCCTGGTTTAACCAATTGGAACACGGACAGACTGTCACAAATTGTAGAAAGGACAGATGACATATGCAAATGAATTGTATAGACAGGTATAATTATCCTGGATGCTTCATATCTTGGATGTTTATAATGTTACAGAAATGCCATGTATAATGTCTATTGCAGGGGTTTGGATGTAGTAAACAGAACCATTTTTGTAATCACCAAATTTACAAAAGCAGCAATTACATATGTGAGCAATGTTTTCTGTTATTTTATCACTGCTTATAGTATGGTCACTGTATGTGCCCTAAATTCTGAATCAAGGCACAGGTGCTTATGTACAGCTATTTAGAGTCTCACTAGTGCTAAAACATGTCAGCCAGACCATCCAAAACTCAGCCAAACCAAGCAGAATTTTTTATCTTGTAGAATACTGCTAGACATTTCCTCTATCGTGTTTTGCATTCCGAGGGAAGGAGTTAAATATTAAGTTCTGTATATCCATGGGGTTATATCCATTGCCATAAAGTTGCAAGAATGGCTGGAAATGATAACTTGCTATGTCTGAGTTCCTATTGACAACATCATAGATAAGACAATAAGCTTGTTGATCATATACCCAGTCAAACTTAACCTGTAAATATTTATTCCGGTTGAATATATATCAATTATGTTACCATGCAGCAACAGTCAGGATAAAAGGGAAGTTACAACCTGTTGCTGTGCAGCAACGGTCATTGTGAGTTAACCAGACAGTAATTCTTGCCAAATTTCAGTACATGAGTTATATTTAACATTTACAGCCTTTAATGCTTTTTTTCAATCAGAAACCTTGACCATTTATTGTACAATATTATGAGTTTGGCTAATTTCATGTTTTGGCACTTCCTTAACATTTCACCTTTTTGAAAATGAAATACATGTAAAAGATAAGTATTAATTTCCTTGCATTGCTTGTACAAAACAAAAGGTTTAAGCTGCAATCTCTTTGTTTACCAAGCCTAAGATGTTTATTTTTATGTGCTATTATGGTTAACTGCATAAAGTGTTATTCATCTAGTTATGGTATGTAATCATCCACTAGAGCTGCAGTTCCCTGGTGGTTTGTAATTGATTGTATATCGCATGTTGTTCAAGAGTAAAAGTACAACTTATCTTGCTATTTTGTCATGCCTAATTTGCATTTCCAGTTAGATAACTCACAAAAATTTGAGGAAATTAGTCCTGGTAGTTGAACTAGTAACTGAGTGAGTAGTTTGAATCCTCCAATAATCATGATACTAAAACAGGATCTCTTTTTACAATTGGAAACATTTCAGAATAGAGCAATATTCTGAGTACCAAATTGAAATTGTTTACTATATCTTTTCTTGCAATTTTGCAGTAACTTATCAGGGTGATCTAGATACCAACATAAGAACTAGAACAGGTGTTATTAGTATGTCTGGTGTGTGGATATCGACCAATGTCGTTTACATGGGTTGTAAAGTTAACAATGCCTCCATGATTTCAGTGTTAGTCCTCCAATAGACACAAAGACAGTATAAAGAGATTATTGCTCTTTTTCACCCCATGCATGATAAATATAATGTAAAAGGGTATAAGCTCAGACAGTAGTAACAGGATTATTGATTTATGAAGCATCCCATGGTTAGTTTGTTTTCTCAGTCACATAAACAGGAGAAATAAACTACTACAAACACTGGTCTAACTTTGCCCAAATACATAAAAAAATAAATCATAGTTCTACAAACCATATATTGTAAGTGTAGTTTAGCTGTAAAATAAAATAAAAGCAAGTACATGCTTGAAAACATAATGGACTTATTTCATTAATCATGTACAAAAGTTTTTTTACATAGTATAGATTTGACTACAGGCTGGAAAATAAAGCTTAAAATTGCTGTAAACTACCCCAGATAGCTCTTGATTCCTCACTGTAAGTCTGTGGTAATGTTATTTTATGGTACACAGTTGATACACCTTCAATAGCCTGGACATAACTCCATAAAACATCTGTCAATGAGATTCTTCCATCACTTTAGCATTCAGTTGTTCCTTTGTCCTAATAGTGTCATCAACTTTAACTGTATAACTATGATTCCCTTTCTAATTGCACACAGATAACTAATTTGGCATCTGCAATACACATAACAACACAATATTGCATCTCTAACATTAAGTCCAATTACGAGACAAAGTATCCTATAGATGACATATAATGGTAAGGAATCATTCTAAATTTTACTGCATGGATAAGCAACTGGCTGGCTGTTATACTTTATATGGGATATAAAAGTGATAAATAAAGTATATAGCACAAACTTTAATTGCCATGAAGAGATACACATGTCAACACTGCTTTGGAATGCTCAACACCACTGCTACAAAATTTGTGACATTGAACTAAAAACATACTTAAAAACTCTTGAGAGTATGAATTGTCTCAAAGATTACTCTTTCAATTGTCTCAACTCAAGCTGCCTTACCTACATGTAAACAACTCTAAAGGAAACATTTTCTATTTTGCACAAAGCAACATCCAGTTTTATTGCTCAATAGTGAAAGGACATTAGTTGAGCTAATAAGTAAGTGTAAGTCTGACTGTCAAAGAAATAAGTAAATTCTGGAAGTCATATGTCCAAGTTGATAACAAACATACTTGTCACTTTGAACACACATGTAAAATTAGCAGTTGCACCATGCACAGTTAAGAGGAGGTTCTGGGAAGAGCCATTTAGTATTATTGTAAAGGTTAAGAACAGGTAACCCTGTTCCGATCTAAATAGCAACAAATATTACAAAATGATGAATAGCATGGGACAGATGTGATGCAAAAGTGATGAAAGAGAAGTCAGCATTACGAGAGAATGCATTTGTCCATGGAGGGCAAAATGTTTTTCTATTAGTATTATTACCATTGAGCAGACCTTGATGAATAAGTTAATCCACTACCACAGAGGCATCCATCTGCAATGTGATTCAAAAGGATAGTAAACACAAGCTTGCTAAATCATGTGTACTGGATGGTGAGCCAAACAACATTCAGTTGGTATGGCAAACGTGGAAAGCAATGTTACTGGTAGTAAGTTCAGGTGTCTGAATGAGACACAGACCAGGGATTTAAGTTTCTTTTCCCAAGGCAGAAATGTTGTGTGCCAAGTAGTCTTTTGTAAAGTGAAAAGCTTGTAATTATTCTATTCCTGATTATCTAGTTTATTGTCCTAACATACTCAATAGTACTAAAGCATATGAGCACCTCATAATGTGTTGTTCCAACAAACTGGTACATATTTTAATATAAACGCAGTATTAGTCTATTGTAAATTATTTTAAAGTACAAACTTAGCCATTTCCTGGAATGACAATTCTCGTACAACAAAAGGAAAATATTTAATGTTTAATGAGATAAACTAGATTTGGTTAGCACTGTAATAGCTTTTAGTCTTATGTCAGAAGCACAGGTAATACACTTTTTTAAAAGGGCTGTAGTTCCTGCATAATGAATTCCAAAGTAAATGGATGGTTTTCAGACAGCTAATTGGTTAATCACAGGCTTTCCACTTCTTTTTTTTTGTAGCATACTCATTACTGAGCGTAGCTGATTCCCATGCCAGGGTTAGGGAATTTTCTAGGAAGTGAGCTCTTTATGAGAGTGGGCTCCCGTTACCTTCTCTCACCAATGGTATTTTTGTTTGTGGTGATGCGGGCTCGAACTCGCAACCTCTGGCTTACAAGATCGTCGTCTTATCCACTATACCACGGCGGCTCAAAATTTAAAGTTTGAGAATAGGTTAAGGTTGTTTCAACCCTAATGCCTCTAATCATTCGCTTTACCTGATAAAACTGATATACTGAGTCCCTGCTATCCTGAGGGAAACTTCGGCTACTATAAAAAGATACACCTTATTAAAAGGTTGGCATAGCTAAATATGGACTATGATTGACTGACTTTAGTTGCATAAAAAGTAAAATTCAATATTATTCCATAAGTAATCCCAAACATAAATCAATTGCAATTACATTCATTACTCTGTGTGTATCATGGTGCTTTTTGAACTCTATCCATTATCTTTCGAAGTTCTGTGTCCGACTTCCACCGTAATTCCTGTTTCATATCAAGACGTAGAAGCAGTGTTACACCAAAGTGGAATGGAGATACCAGTATGTCATTACAAAAATCCAGGAAAGCAAAAAGTCCTGTGCCTCCTTTGATTGGACCACTAAAGGGTTCGACGTTTTCAATCCATTTCTGTCCAACAAAAATTTGAATCAGTAGAGTCAACATCAATAAACTCAATGTTTGTAGTATTCTAAAGCTTGTCACATACATAACATGATAATAAAGTGTAAGGTACATGACAGCAGCACCCATCTACAAAGAATAAACACAAGAGAAAAGGTACATATAACATGACATCACCATTTGTAATTTTCATCATTAAGAGTCATTCTTAAGTAATTAGATTAGATTTAGTACACTTTTCTGGTCCCTATCCAAAGACTGCCCAGTGTGACCACACCTCAGATTGATATTGATTTCATAATTTCCCATATATAATCGAAACGTTTTGAAAAATAGATGTTGGTTTTCCTTCTCATACTGACACAAGATGACCTTGTGCTAGACAGTGACACTTTAAAATAAGGCTCTTTCAGAAAGTGGTATGTCATATTGATCTAAGTTTCACAAGGCTGATTTTGTTTAGTAGCATATCCCATAGCTCTATGTTTTCTGTTGTATGACGAGTAGAAAGCCTTTATATTTGAGACTGATAATGACATTCATAGGAGATAACATATGGATTCACATAAAATCAAATGCAAAGTACAAGATAACTGAAAAATACTCACACCAAGTGAAACATCCTGGAGAAAGCAAGTGATAAGCACTAACAAAAATATAATATGAACAAAAAAGGATGGCAGAAAACAGCTGAGGAGATAAAAACTGCACCATGTAATGATAATTGATGTCCCGCAATGAAGAACCACATTCCTAAAAAAGATGATGAGAAATAAGTCACTTCAGGGTACACATTGAATGCGGTAATATTACAAGCCTTATGGGGCATTATAGTTACGAAAGTGTGATCTACTGTGTTGGGAGGGAAAGGGGGTATTTTGTAAAGGTACAATGTAACCTGCATTCACCTGTCCATAGTGTTCATCAATTAACCTGCTTTTTCAAGTCACATAGTAATTTAATATTTTAATAAGTAATTTACAGAATGGTCACCTCTCAAATATGGTCAGTGAGCACTTTCAAATAGACTAGGTTAATATTTTTCTGTATAGAAAGGCAGAAATGTTTCTTAAATAAAAAACAACTAAATGTATGCAACTTCAAAAATTACATGTAACATGTAATATGGTGATATCGTCTGCAAATCAGTATGCCTCCTTTGCACTTGAACATAGATCCATTAACATACTAGTGCATGTTTCCAAGGCCGAGGATGCAATCCATAAACTTGTTGTTGCCAAAAGATGCACTGCAATACAGTGGATCTTTTTCTGCCTTTGTAGCTTAAAACGTTTGTTATTACAAAGATAATTATACAATGCCTTATTACTATTCTGTGCATATTCTGGTAATTATCAGATACAAAAATGATGTCATCCACAATTTCCCCCTTTCACACCTTACCTCTACTAAATGACCAGCCTCTATAATGTCCCAAATAGATCAATCCCTTGGATGACCATTAAGGGCAAGCATCACTGTATCCAGTATCAATCTAATACTGCGGTAACTGAAATATGGCACATACCCCACAGTCTTTCAACAAAATATCTTAACACTTTTATGGATGATCTAATGGGCAAACGCATGGTGAATGGGGACAACATATCTGTCAAGCGCTCACTTAAGGTATTGGAAGTATACAAGTAAATAGCTTCATCTATTGTACTGGATGTGGGAACAAATTTGCCAATACAAAATGGGTTTACAGATTTGATCATTGCATAGTTAAACATTAACACCTCAAATCATTATCATCTTCATAATTTAACAACCAACATAGCATCCACATGGTTGTGTTCAATTTAAATTGTGTACTCAAAACTTGCTACAGGAAAAGGGTACTAATGAAGACTTGAACAAGTTTTAATATAGCAGTGTGTACATGCCCTGGCACATGCCTGCAGCTTCCCAGAAGTGCAGAATTTTGGATGCCCTGATTAATTTAAAATGGAGCTTGTTGCTATGTGCCACAATAGGCCACCACACACCTGGATGAATTAAGGTGTGCAATAGTTTGCACTCCTGCCATAATCGTCCCCTAAAAGCCCATAAAGTATAAAATGCTTTTCCAGACTTAAGCGAGATGCAAGATAATGCTGTCACAAAGGCTTTGCTGTTGTGCACCCCTAACAAAGAATTTAAAAGAATAGGAAAAATTGGCATTTCCAAGATATCTTGATTGCTTCATGGCTATGCCAATCCTCTGCACAAGGACCTCAAAAATAGTTCTGTCTCATATTGCACTGGTCTGGATGGCAAGCTTCAAGCCAGAAACTATTGCACAACATCAATGGATTCCAACCAAATTAAGCATTCCTCTAGCAGCTATTTGTTTATGGGAATAACAACTACATTTCGAGCAATGGTTCTCTTGAAAAAGCTCAGAAAAAGCTTATGACTCAAGACATGATAAATTTCAAACATCCAAGACTTCCACTGAGTCGACAATAGTAGTATTTCCAAACAAAAGATATTAATTTGCGTTGGGTACAATCATAAGAAAGGTGCACAAGAGTACTTTAGTTGATTATATTGCTTGTCAGTCTCATTGAAACATATAGATACGACCATAATGGAGTGAGTCGGCCCACGGTGCATTTGATGCACTCGGACCCCAAGATCTACGGCCTGGAGTTATCTTTCCTTTCAGCAGGGTGGCATGGATTTGGCTTAAGTTATACCCCTAGGCGTACCGACGTAATGAAACGCAAAAATCTCGGCGAACGCCTTTGTTTGGCCTTGCTGGGTTTTTTTTTCAAACATGGCTTTGCATGCTGTCAATAATTACTCTTATTGTGAACGTGGTCGTACACCTGAGGAGCGACTGGCGTATCTCCGCGTGAGTTTGACAAAGAATGCACGAGTGCGAGTGACCGCATTACATATAAGCCAGACAGTCAAGACTACGTAACTGACCCTGGCCAGTACAAGTAACCTGTCCAAGTGACAAGTATGAAAATACTTTAGTCCAAGCGAAATTTGCATTATGATTAACTAAAGTATACAGTAGAGCCGCTACCAGGCATTAAGGTATACGTATAGGGGTTACGCCCAAACAGTGTTAAATTAAATGACAGTAATATCACCAGTGTTGTTAAGCTGCCCAAGGAACTTAGCGGAAATGAACTTGCAAACTTTTCTCTCGGCAAATTTAAGGTTAAACAACACAGGCTAAGTCTGGAAGATTGGTCCCATCGACAACAGTAACGCAGAATAACTTCAATATTATTTACAAGCCATTGCGTACCGTGCAGGCCGAGTTTACACAAAGGAGCATTAAGTTAAAGCGGACATGCAACTCACCAGAATTTCTTGTGAGTATATCTCTTTATTGCCGTTTGCTTGGCTATATCAATAAAAAAATCAAGGTCAAACTCCAAAGACTTTCCTTTGGCCATGACTGATGAATTTCTCAGCGATCAAAAATTCGCCATTTACCCATAATCAAAATGACATTTCACAACCTCGTTTTAAATTGAAAAACGAGTCTGATTAACATTTTTCCAACCACACTTGATAACCTTGGTAACTTCACAAGACAAATTTTTAATTATACCAAGGAGCCATTCAAAGGATAGGTCGCGAAAATTTTGGCAGATTTCGACTCCTCCCTCCCCCACTGTCACGCAATGTTGCAAACAAAAGAAGGACCCCGAACCCTTGCGTGACGTTACAAAATTTTCATTTCGCAGGCATAGAGTAAAAGGGGATATGGCAAACGTTTTACTCTTAATTTCCGATATTTGCATAACCCATACACCGTAGATCATTGAAAAGTGAAAATAATTATTGTTTGTTCCGTAGTGCTCTTGTGTTTTTGCATTAATAGGGAAGATGATGTTACCCATGACGGTAATTAATTGCTCTTGAATCCTATGAGCTATCATTCTACATTTCGACAATGTTATTTTGTTTTTTTCTGAAATGAATCTGCTTTTATTAAATTGAGTGTTTTACGGGGAGGACAGAAGCAAAGCTATAATTTGATTAGCATGGCGACTTTGCAATGTGCAATATTCTGTAAAGTTGTTTGGGACCAGGTGTCTTATTGATAACCTTGTTTCGGGCTTGAGATCACAATTTCAAGCAAGAATTCTGCAACCAGCAAAATCTCAGTTATCAATTGCGCTTTATGTGCATTACATAGCATGTATTACTTGTCAAGTCATAAGTTTGCAAATTACACTTAAAACAATGCGAAGTAATTCTATTAATTTCCTACAATTTGCACATTAAAGGATGGGTGGTTCGATTTTCTCAAAAGACTGTTAGGCTGCTATTTCAATTTTCAAGTCCAGTCGCATATTTTAAGCTTAAAGAATGAAAATTTATAAAGAGATTGCTTTCCAACAGAGTGGTAAAGCTACCAAGTATAGGCAGCAAAGGACTGTGCTTAGGTACTGGCACCTAATACTCCTGGACTGTAACAGTCACAGAGTTTTAGGCTTTAGCTTCTTTGTGGGAACAGTACACCAATTGTTTTCTAACAATAGTTCTTGTGGCGCGAATATCGCGACAATCAGAATGAGACATTCATTCACAGTCTCCAATTGACAACTTCACCAGTTATATTTTTGCGCGCCAAATAATGGATTTTGTTTCTTCATAGATCTTCCCAGACATGCAATCGTCACACACATCGCAAACACTGAAAAATACTTATGAGTCGCAGGTCAAGGACTTGTTTAAACAGGAAGTTATCTTATCTCATTACAACCCGGTACCGTTTCACAGGTTCGACGATACAGCGACAGCAGGTGAATACAAGGTAAACAACTTGCTGACGTTTAATAAAATTACTTCCGGTAAGTACAATTTCTTTTATATGTACGTGTGTCACATTGGTTAATATAATCAATTGTGCTTAAGGTACGATCCTGTGACCGTCTTGAGAAAGGTAGAATCTATAACCAGTTCATCGTTTGGTCCAGTAAATGAGCTAGACATACAATGTGCTGGTGAGAACCAAACTTTTTATATAATGAACGAAGTTGGATAGGCAGGCAGTTTGAGCTATTTGACAACAATAATTCTCAGATTTTTATGTTAATAGCAGCCAGCTTACATGTTTTCCATCATTTCTTTACCTACTGCTTATTTGCTTTTACAAGTAATCGTGGTAAATCGATGACCTTGAAAATGCGAAAACTAAACACTCTTAAATGTTTAATTTCTTACAAAATGTTGATTTTAATGAAAACTTCCTGATTCTGATCCAGTAATTTATCGTTTCTTACCCGAAAGAACCGTAAACATTCTCCATGCTCATTTGGCCACTGTCTAATTCTTTACTCGTCTGATTAAGACAGGAACTTAAACGATTACCCTTTAAACCGTATCGTATCAAGAGGCAAGATTTGAAGTCCCGGCACATAATTTATCCATTAAGATTAAGACTGTTTACAAAATATACTTGTTGGGCTTTTAATATCGATAATATTCAGACATAACACCATACTTCCTCTGTATATTCGTTATTAATTGCATTGATCATGACTAAACGTTTACCGAATATAATTTACCATGATCTTGTATAAATAGTGATTAATGTGTTTCACTCAGGTTCAAATACAGGCCGGGACATGTGTGCTGTCTTATTTTCCATGATGAATTATGAAGGCCTATTTTTGTTTACACTTTGACCTTAACTTATCCAGTGTCGTTTAACTCCCAGTTTTACGCCGTAACGAAATAGATCTTTCTTACAACACGAGCGATGCAAAGGCCATCCGAAACATACAAACATTGCCGATATTTATTACGAGAGTCATATCTCAACAACCTATTACTTTCCATTGCAGTTATGGTTCCCATCAAATGAAGTGAAGTTTACTCTCGTGATAAAATAAGCAGCTCCCTGTAATGTTACCAATGGACAGGTTTCATTTTTAGGGTATGTGGAAAACAGTTTAAAAAACAAAACCGATAAAAAAGAGAAATTTACAACACATCTAAACGAAGAGATTGAAGCTTCAGGGGGTGCTTGGAGGATGTTTTTAAGGTAGCTTAATTCACAAAAGCACCATAAAAATTAAAGTTCACTTTTGAATAAACAGGAGTCATTCATCCCTTTATCCCCCACCTTCCCTGACTGTGAAGCACCTTGCTTTTTACAGAGCGATAACACATCTTTGGCCATCGAATTAGTTGTCGAAAGAAATTCTATTAGATGGCCATACCACTTTTAGAAAATACAATGTGCTAGCTTCCTGTTGGTCTCCTTTTTTTGCAGTTACCCCTAATTGTTTGCGCGATGGCGTGGACAATTATACCCACCAATTAGATTACTTTTGGCATTGTTGCAAGCCTTTAAATAGGTTTCAGAACTTGTATTGTCAATACTTGCCCATGGTTTACCTAGGTTTGCTCAGTTCACAGAGATTGTATTTCTACAAGTAGTCGATAGAGCAAATTTTATTTTGAAAATCGTGGCTCTTTCAATCACACAATTACTCCTCTCGTAACAATACTAAACTTTATCAAAACATAACATTTTTGTATATATAGACGCGAAGTCTATGAGATACTATCGGTATCGAAACCATTCAACCAATAGTCTCATTGGTTTAACCACACGTAATATTTTCTTGAGAATATTCAATTCTGTTGAATTTAAAAGCTTTGTATGTGTATTTGTAAGTGAAAAGGCTTATGCCTTCTTAAGAGTCTAAACAACCTTTTCGTCCTTAAGAACAGTAATAAACGTGTCAATCAGGACTGTAGTATATCTTATTTAGTAGGAAGCAGCTCGTTGGCACTCAGAAATAAGACGGAAAGGTGGAGTTCTGGCGTCTTTTAAGGCAGCACACTCCCTAAAATACAAACGTAATCAGCATATCCTTTGGTATTCATAAATGTTGCAATGGTTAGTTGTTGCCATAGTTGAAGGATAGCTGGGCTTCAGGATGCAGCAGCACATTAGAAAGTAGAATTGGCAGGTCTTGGAGTGCCTCAATTAGTATATGCAAATATTGCAGCTCAAGGCTTTGTTGCTATGCTTCTTCATGGTTGTTCTGTTTAAGTTTGACTTAAGCTCCAAAATGAGATTTACACGAAGATGAACTTGCCTGACAATATTGAACTTCAGAAAGCTCCTTAAAATGTTAGTTTGTTGCTGCGATGTTTCATTTATAACACAATCGTTGTTTAAACTATCACCCAGATGCGTTGGGGGTTGCCTTCACCATTTCTGCTAGGATCCTTAGCGCAACAATTACACGTGATCTCTTGATAACCAAAGTAGTTGCAGTATTTAGCACTACAAATACATCAGAAACCTAGCATCAGTCGATTTCGACTAGTAATTGATTTACAGCCCCTACAGGCTCCCAAGGTATCAGCTGTTAAACCATGAAACGCCCACCAGGAAATTGCACATAATTAAATCCGAAGCGTTATTGGCTATCGAGTTGCTTTTCGAAGCGGGAGATAAAGACACGTTGAGTATCTAGGTACAGTACTCAATACTGTGAAAGGATTCACTTTTATGTACATCTGCAAATAGTATTAACATATTTAGATGAAATGAACAATTTTGTCACGACTAGGTTGCAAATCAGCTAATATTTCATCATCATCACCACCACCATAACCATCATCATCCCTGCAACAATCACCTTCATCTACGTTTTCTATATCATCACCATTGTTGTCATTGTTATTATCATCATCATGATCATCATAATAATAATTGATAATAAATACTCATTACCACCATCACCACAACC
>JANTCA010021323.1:33272-46024 GCA_024741275.1 Chironex yamaguchii
CCATCACCACAACCATCATCATCACTGCAACAACCACCTCCATCTACTTATTCTATATCATCACCATTGTCGTCATTCTTATTATTATCATCATCATCATAATGATAATAAATACTCATTACCACCATCACCATAACCATCACTACAGCCACCACAATCATCATGTTTATCATCATAATCACCATAATCATCGTCGTCATAAAGTGCAGCAATCATGATTCCTTCTTTACTTAAGTTATAAAACAAAGATGGAATTGTTCCTATGGAAGCTTCTTCAAAGTGCTATGCGTTTTTCCTGTTCGTTTTTACACGTTATGTCTTACAAAATTTTGGAATTTAGAAAATACTGTGAGGATTGGTAAAGAAAAGGCCACTTTTAGAATCCTGCTATTATTTTTAAATCACTTACATTATGGTACCGATACATCAGAAACCAATCTAGTACCACTTCAAAGTGACGCAGAAAATACCAAGACTAAATTAGACGCAGTGTCTGGCATCAATTCCCGCATTTTTTTCCAGAGATGCAAAGCTATGCTATTGCGTTGAAAAGATGATGATGCAAACACAACATATTGGAAACAGAACAGGCCAAGAAAAAAATTACACTTGAATGCTACATAATAACGAATGGTTATGATTACAGTTACCTCCACGACTACACGGGTGATAAAAATCATAACGAGTTTTAACAAAATTACACTCTACTTACAAAAATACTGTCCAATATTATAAGCCTCCCCTTCAAAAAATCAATGGGTTGGAGACTACGTAACGAAAATTGAGCGACAGGCATTCTTCTATAGTAGTATCCCCATAAAGAAAAGAACTTGGCACACTAAGTCAGAAGTTTGGCCTGTCGTGGTAACAAGAAGTAAAAAAGTAAAAAAGTTCAACGTCAACACTACAAAGAGGATCGAAGTGGGTAAATAGACAACGAGATACATCACCTCAAGTGAACATCGTCTAACTCATACCTTCGGGAACCAATTCCGTATACATACCACGTTTACTACAATGAGGTTTGCCTATTCAAGGGGGGAGGGCATTTTCACCTTTAAAAACGTCTACTAGAGAGCGTACTTATAAAACTAAGGTTCGAGAAAGAAACAAAGTTGCGATTCATTGAAAGCATGATATCAACTTCGGAAATTACCTAAAGCTAAATTAAAGGCGTGAGATCTTTAATGTCGTTTCTCTTTATCGTATTTTGAAGAGTGTGTCTTGTTCCATATGAATTTGAATGCCCCTTTTTATCATTAATGGAAAACTCAATCGGGAAGGCGCTCATTTCACTTAATGAAACGACATAGCGGAGATCATTCGAAGGAGTCGATTAATCGAGTAAGTACGGTATGCACATATGCCACTAATGACATGGAAAATTTTGGTAACTATACGATCATGCTACGACGACACAGTCCTTGATTCGTCTAGGTAATAGCAGTATCCTACCCGCCCATTTTAAAACACATTCAATTATTATACTCATATTATTGAGCAAAGCTTGCAGTTTAGACCCACGTCCATAAAGCTAGAGCAAGTTTTCCACAACAGCTGATATAGTCCGCGCTGCTGGACGGGTCTTGCGCCATAAAACAAGCACCAGATTTCTTCAAGCAATCGCGACCTTGGAAGTCTACAGACATTGTTCTAGTATTAACACTTAAAAAATGTCGCACTAAGAAAAGTTTACATAGAAAATGAAACATCGCATTCCCAGAAACTCGGTCACACACCCCACTTCCTCACGTACCGATTGGCACTACTGTTTATATCTTGTTCAGTATTACCATGCCCCCAATGAAAGATAAATGAGAACGTTAATTCCTTCAAGGGTTGTAAAGATAATAACAAAATAAGTGTTTACCACGGTTATCGCCTATAACAGAAAAACAAATTCCAACATCGAACGTTTTGAATAAAGTAAACAAAAAGCAAAAAACTTCCTGGAACAAAAACAGGCTTGCTGGACTCAAATTACATAAAATCCAAGTCATTTTCATTTAAAAATTCTAATATTACTAAAACTAGTTTGTTTTCGTACAGCTTTATTGTTTACCACTGTAAACACCAAGCATAGTTCACGTAGCAAATAAGTAAACTAGTAAAATATACACTGCGATAACGCTTGAAAAATCGCACTTCAGTGTTGCAAATGGAAAGACACAAGCCAAATCATCTCGTTGGCAGTCGAATATGACAATATCGTAAAGTAAACAAGGATTTGGCATGTACAAACGATGTACGTGAAAATGCTTGGTTTAAAACTAACTATGAAGCACTACTTCCTCCTAAAAAATAGGAAATCAATGTGAAGGCTTTGGTTAACAACATCATGGACACCCTGGGTGACATTGTTAGAAATCAGACCTCATGTTTTTTCTTTCGAAGCATTTTCAACGTGTCTTCTAATAAGAAACCAAGCAAAGGCCTTAGCGGTAAACTTTTCTCAATTTTAAACGGCGCTTTTGCTACTAAAAATTTCTTACCTAGCGTATTAGCTAAAGTGGGTTAAATAATTATTGGAGGGATCCATATGGGCCTGCTGTAAGGAAAGAACAGAGCGAATACGGACTTGCTAATGTTTAAGTCTTTACATATCAATGTTTATAAGACGAAAATAAATAGGAAGCAACTTTCAAGCAAAAACGTAGAATAACAGGGTAATTTCTAGGAAAAACACGAGCTAAACAAATCAGTACAAGGTCTTAGTTTGATTTAAAATGTTTCCACACAGTTAACATCTTAAAATGTGAAGCATGATGATAAAACGGTGAGACAAGACTGCTTGTAAAATTTCTTACTTGTTCAAAGCCCTTGACAGTTGGGTCTTTTGGTCAACTGAATAAGTATGAATATGCGTGTATCCTACGTCAACGAGTTACTGTAAAACGAGGCCATTTAAGTGTCTGAAATAGTACAACAAAATATAACGTCTACAAATTAAGACATTAATAGAATGATCATTGGCATTTATGCACTTGAAGTAACAAATATAAAAGAAATTTCTCCCAACGAACTGTCTACCTTTGAAAGGTGTGAATGGCTAAATTTACAATGAAGAATCACTTCACTGTGTAGGGTGTATCAGAGAAGCAGGACTCACGTCGTCTTTCTTAATGTGAACATACCCCGTGATTCCACTCTTATCCAGTAAAAGAATTCGGTTCACTCTCAAGAAAAGTTTATAGAGGTGGATTAGTAAACATCCGATTACCCAAGCTTACCCTTAACAGCCACAAATAAACGGATTCATCTACAGTACAGACAAACGGTCTTGGTGTCAGCTTTAGTAGCTGTTAGTAAGGCATGCACCGAGCTTTTAAAGATACTGAGCAACGGAAGGGAGCAGGGTGACATTGACAAGTGACTCGGATAACAAGAAGTCGGGACGCCATTCAACAGAGAACTATGTGACGCGTATAGCCAAAGATCCAAGCCTAAGACCATCCGTGCAATGGGCCCAAACAAATCAATTAGTACGAGTTCAGTATCCCAAAAATAAAAATATGTACTATTAAACTCCCGTATACGTACTTCACCCACGCTAAGCATCCCTTCAACAACGGGTATGTACGATGTGGCCTAAAGGCAATTAAAGAGCTGATTATATGGTTAGCTGAGATGAACATTTTTATCCGAGATCACGGTTTTAGTAGCCCTTTCTGTTGTAAGCATTCATTTACACGAAAAACGGACTAGCCCGATTAGCCGGGACCTCGACTATCATCTTCCGAGCTGGCCCTACAAGGCGGGCTAAACTCTGAAAGCTGTTCTCGTGTAATTGAAATGAAATCGGGCAGGCCCAGTGAAACGGGCTGACAATTGGAAAGGCGCGTGCAAATTAGCTTTTTATGCGACGGGTTGCTTACCGCCGAGCTCTACTTGGGCCAGCCCGGACAATCAAAACTCCCATGTAATCACATTAATCCGAGTCCGGAAGGCCGGGCCAGTCCGCTTCATATAACCACCCCTTACGAAACTCGTAAGTTTCGTTCTTTACTTTGAACACTTCCTCTTTGTTAACAAAACAATAATGATTCCGTCAAAACACGTCTACTCGTAAAAATCTGTGTTGATTGCCTTGTCTATAATCACGATTACTAATCACAAACACTTCTCTGCCTTACTTATACAATTAATAAAGGAGATCACGAACATACGACTTAAACCGTAACAAACGTAACTGTGAACTTTATTGCGTCTAGTAAGAATCCCTTTGATGCCACTTTGTGTAGAATTTAGCCAGCTGCAACAACCGAAAATCGTAGAAAATTATTTGTTGTCCCTTGTAAAATTACAAATTGAATTAATTATAATGCTAAATCATGACTGTTTTGATAACAAAAAGATCGCAGAGCCATCTTCTGCGACGTGTGTGACTCACCACAACGCTCCTCGTCACAATAGGTACCAGTCCTTACCACATTATTCAGGTCACCAACTGCTAATACTAACACATTGTCGACCTTACAAACTGCAAGAGAAGCACACTATACCTTTCTGCTTTGACAACTGAAAATACCCACCCAGCGAACTCCAAATAAAAAAGTACAATTGATTACTAAACATGGATATACAAAAGCTTCGTTTGATCGAATAGGGAACGAATTTACTATCATTGTGTGAAGAATTAAATTGCAAATTCAATTTTGGAACAAGACACGAATTGGGAGTACCCGATCTTTAATGTTAAGTCTACCAAGTTCGAAGCTCCTTTTGTTCGAATCTTGAAATTTTTGTGACTGACTGCCTCGCTACTGATTATTTTGACACGTTTAGACACATTTACACAATTTTGCATGTTGTCCAGTAAAACTACATTCAAAATACTTTAAACGAGTAATTATTCCATCCAGTACTCACCTCCCAGGGCACCCAAAATGTTATTACAATCCGTGTACTTGCGCAGATATATTTTGTTGGCAACGAAAATGCTACGAAGTTAACAACTCTGTCTTTAGAATTTCAAACACTTTTCGAGACTGACTCTCCGCTGCCTTCCTAGAGATCTATCTACGCAATTATGCTGTCTTCTTCGAAGAAACATTGCGCAAACAACCTATGTATCCAAAATTCAACTCCACGAACAACCTATCAGTAATAAAGCCAGTACACTATATATTTTGCTGGCGATTAGAAAAGGCTGCTCGGCCTTTCACACTACCATCCCTATTGTTTAGCTGGCTGTACTTAGCATGAAGCAGTTCAGACTCTGGAGAAGGTCGATACATCTAGGCTAGAAAAGAGAGACGTAAAATGCGGTTCCTAAGGTGAATTTATGAGGATTCCACGTACAGACAAGGTGACCAATGGAGGTGAAAGAAAGAGTTGGAATAGGCAGAAAGTTACTCTTGGAGATCAGAACAAGGCAAATGAGGTTTGTGGGGCATGCCGTACGAAGTTATCGGGTAGAGCACCTATGACCTAGTGGAAAGCTCGAAAGGAAAACGATGGTCTAAAGTTCTAGTTTGAATAAATGGACTGAAAAACAATGATGAAGTACCAAGTGGCACTGTTGGCGAAGACAGAGATGACTGGCATTACATGCTCACATACGTCGTTGGATATGACAACAGAAGGAAGGAAAAGAAGAATGAAAAAGAAGAAAAAAAAGAGGAAGAAGAGGAAGAAACGATGTCAACTTAACTAGAGTCCATGCTTAGTTAATTGATGGGGAACCAGAGCTACACTGATAAGGAAACAATTTGTTGACACTCGCGTCTAATGGGCTGCCTTCTGGCGCTTCCTATCATGTACCGGAGTTCCCGCCCCGTTGGTAAAATACTACAGCAAACTACTACGTGCTACATCGACGCTCTAAAATATTTCCCAGCGCATAAAGTCAACCATCCTCCGAATACAAAAGTGGAGACAACAAAAACATCAACCGTCTCTGCGACTGTATCTCAGCATCGATTGGGCAAAATAGAAATGATATACCGATTTTGGACTGCAACATCACTCCAGCATCATTTGGATGACATCCACTACAAACTAACGATGGAAAGCGTTTCTGTAATTCTTGCCCTGTCTCGAGTATCCCATCCGTCTGCGAATAAAAATGCGCTCGATTCCTGTATTAAATAGGCGTCTCTCTTGCAGGGTGTTCAAGTTCCTTATACAGTGAGGCAAAAGTTGGTCGCTTTAGTGGATTCCACTCCCAGCATTTCAACATCAGCTTGTAAATATTTTGTGGACAGCCTTCAGGAATATCCATTCTATAACCGTCTTCTACTTTGCTAAGAACATCTTTAAGAGGCTAAAAGGAATAAACAAGACTCGCGTGAGACTACCACTAAATAGATACTTTAAAAATAAAAAAGTTCTACAGTTCCATATGCTGCATGCATGATATATTGAATCGAAACGTCAGCTATGCAATAAACAGGCCACAGTTTTCAGAACTTTACACTTTTACCCCTCTCTACGAGAACGTAGAAATGAGATTTCAAAATTCGAGACCACTCTCACAACATTACGCTTTCAGTAAGCGAAAAGGCCATTTACTTGTTCATGGAAACACAAAGCTGAACAGAAGAGCCGTTCAGTCTCTACAATTTAACCTCTGTTCCTCACAAGTTATTGTACTAGTAGTTTTAAGCTAATACAATAAATATCAGGCTACGCCACCGTCAGAATCGAAAAATAGCGTAAACGTAGAGATCCAACTGCCGTTTTGGGTTTATGTTTGTAGAACTCTGTTTAAATGTTTGCAATATTCGGTACACTAGTATTAAAAAGATAGTCCTGGATTTGTGTAAATCATGAAACAACTTACCACCCTCGGGTATGGATTCCTTCCAAAAGAATAGACTTCCCAAAGAAAAACTCCGAAACTCCAGACATCTGATTTTGTAGAAAATTTCTAGAGGGGTATAACGTGAAATCAACGTTATTAAATAAAACAGAGGAAATAATCTCTTTACAATTACAAATATCCACGTCTATGAGTAAACGAAATCCCTCCAACTTTGAACGCACAACTATCAAAACGATCAGGTGTGTCTTTAGGGCGCTTACTGCAGTTGCTATTATAATAACAACAGGACAGGAACCGTTTGACGGGGATATCCTCCAATTACCTCCAATAAAAAAATTGCAAGTTTACAGCCTTTTTGAAAAAGATAACGAATCATTCGCGAATTTTCGACCTACAAGGCCTTTGTCATGCGACTGACAAAGTTATATGCTAGCCCCACGGCACCACAATTTTATAAATCATATCACCCAATAAGACAATGGAAGATCCTAACAATGGCTTCCCACTCTTCTCCATCTTCCACATCAAGCAGAGGTCGTTAGAGAAAAGAATGACTTGAGTAGGTGGCTATAGGATGGGAATTCCTGTTCAATATCATTTTGTTGGGCCAGCATAAGCCATAGGTTGGTTATACAGAAAATTAGAAACGGTGAAAAAAGATTATGTTTGCGAATGTCTGAAATAAACTACCTAACAATATCATCAATTTGATCACAAAACGTTTGTTCCCCTATTTTACTTTTACTCGAGCAAAGGAGTTCAAATTTGATAAAACACAAACAATATGGCCATATAAAATAAACTGTCATGCCATTTCCAAGACCCCTTCATCTTTCCATCTATAAAGGGCACGGACTTATTAACGGGAAAACTTTTTTATGGGTGAATTTTTTTCAGTAGCGTTTTGATGGACCTATACAAAGGGGAAGTTATACACGGGGGACTTTACATGGGTTTTACGGGATAGCACAACCCAATAAGCGGGATCATCTAAATTGCAAACTGAACGTAGCTTGTAGCAATAGACTTCTGGTATTTTACCCAACCATAAATTTTGTCCGGTAACTATTTGAGAACTGTTATCATGGAAAATGATCAAGACACACAAAAATGGTTAACTAAAACCAATAAAAATAAGAATAGAAGACAGTAAAACTTTACATTATCTTTGATGGCTTCTGGTGCTGTCCATTTGACAGGGAATTTTCCTTTCTCTATATCTTGAGTAATATTTTTGGCCAAACCAAAATCTGCTACCTACAAAGACAAATATACAATATATTATTGCAATGTTTTCAGTCAAAAGGAGGCTGTTTTAGCTGCAAAGTTTATATACTCTAAAAGAAATGAAACTTGGGTGCAAAGTAGAACATTTGTAATCTTACAACTATCCACGTTTCCGGATACAGTAAACAAATAATTATAGCCTAAAATATTGAAATTAAATATGGGAATTCCCCAAAACGGCACCAGGAAGCAAAACATTGATCCACAAAGCAAAACACTTGATTACCCGTTCCCAATCAGCTCCACGGAATGAAGTTTACATCATCAACTTGGTGCTGATAATGAAAAGTATCTGCATGATACATATGTGAGTTGTGAATACAACCAATAAAAGAAAAACATCAACGAGAATATTTATCATGATGAAGTGAATATAACATCGTACCTCAGACCTTAAAAGCGCAAATTTGAAGACGGGTTAGTTATGTTACGATTAACTAGACATTCGGACCCTAAAAGAGGTGTAGGTAAGCTTGGCAACAAGGTCGGTATTGTAAAGATTTCTGATACCTCATAACCGAAAAACTTTATCTGAAGTCCAATGCTTCTCATTTATTCCTTCAGTAATTCAAAAAGAGCTAAATATCCAACGAGCAAAACGTTAACCGTTTAAAGTGAGAACGATACGCTTCCTAATACGGCAAAATTTGTCCTCAGATCAGCGCAATGCTGCACAAAAGGTAACAATTTTGCTAATGCCCAACATGAAAAGGAGTAAAAACACAAAACAAAGTTATAAAGGTTGGAGTACGTTACCTTCGCTGTCATATCTTTAGCTAATAAAACGTTTCTTGCTGCTAAGTCCCTGTCAGTAGAAAGCGAAAATAAAAAGTTCAGAATATCAGGAAATCGTAAATTTAAAAATGAAAGCTTATATTTAAAGACAAGTATTAGAAAAGCCAGGGTGGCCACTGTAAAGATCAAAAATATTCTCCATTTAAAACAACAATACGCATAGTGAGTAAAAATATCACAATACGTTTTATAATGTAATACATAATTTTGTTATACATAATGTATATAATATGTAATATAGAAATTGTGAAGGTCGACATCTTCAATAATTTTACTACATGAATAACAAAATATGACGCAACGGTACAATATGCGCTAATGTTTTGTAAACGACATAAACACACAAAAATGTTAACGATACTAAGATACCTACAAAGCACATCACTTCACCCAAAGATATAAGCTCACGTACCTATGAACAATATTCCTTTGCTCTAAATAACACATTCCTCGAGCAACATCACTAAAGTACAAAGGAACAAGATTGGATGATACAAATATGGTATATACGGAATACGTGTTTGTGAACAAAACGTAAAATATAAAAATGGATAGAGCTTTCCTTTCCTCCGATACCGCCATTCCCATACACATTCACGTATACATACACACACATTATCACACTATCTTTGCGTTGCAAGATATCAGGTTCTTACATTCATCATACGGGGCCTACCGAGTTTCTGGCGAATCTAAGCAATGCGGCCCGGGCTCTTCCTGCGTGATCCCTTGCTCCTTGAATTACATAAAATTGGCCATTTTCCTCGCAGTATGTATGTAAAGGTGGGATTCGAACCAGGACCCCTCGATCGAAAATACCTGAATCAAGTCATACTATCTCCAAGAAGAAATCGTGTGAGTTTTATCAATTCCGTATCAACACAACCTTGTTACACTATTTATCTTAAGCAAAACAATTGGGATAATAATGTTCTATTGGTGGGTAACATCCCTTGTGTGTTGCATACAAGACAGGAATAGTAAGACGCAAGGCGGAGCAGCACACTGACAACGGACAGACCCTAACTACGATGATATCAACGCCGGTGTTAACCAATGGAAAAGGTGAAATACAAAACGCGTATCTTTACCGCCCTCTTAACCAACAAATCGTCCACCCACAAATTTTCCACCCACAAATCCTTGGATCATGCGACAGTATAAGTCAATCATCAGAATATGGTCACCTGTGAGGAATATCTACCTTGGGGGCAGGACGCTTTCCAAACAGGATAAAGTCAAACAATACACCATATTAAGTTAGCATCGCTCCACTATAAATCAACCAACACATGTGAATTCCAGTTTAGAGGTGACTGCGTGATCATCGTAGAGGAAGCGAGGCTTTCAGTCATGAGATTCTGGTTCCAAGCTCGCGTAATGAATAAATAACATCGGTAAGTTTTACTCAGAATGAGTTATGCTCTCCAATGCTATTCAATCTCGTTAAATCAGGAAGTAGTCCTTTGCGGAAACAAGTTTTCAAGACAAAAAATTAAGACAAAGCCACTCTTTGGTCAAAAGAAATTGATCGGTCACCTACATGCTAAAACTGCGTTGATCTTGCTGCGTTATAACTGATCTTCCTCTTGATCGTAGATAATCAACTAAGCCTCGCTACAATAAAACAATGAAAGCCATCAGAGTGACGTCAAAACATAGTGATAACACCAAAGAGAAAAGCCGTCGCGAATTGGTTAATCTTTGTACGATAGTAATCTGATTAATCAATGTCTCCAATTAATCATGTCATGAAAGAAAGTCTAGAAACTCTTCAAACTTTCAGAAACTTAACTCGTTTAACGAAAACTGGGGCTTAACTCTGGCTACTTACCATGTATATAAAATACGAGTCGCTTAATTAGTCCTTCTCAAGACGCAACTCTACACGGTCTGACTTTTTAAAGGGAAACACGGGAGTTGGCAAAGCAAGATTTACTTCTAAAGATGGGCTTATTACCGAATGTTAATATGGTCTTCACTATACCTATTCGGGATATTCGATGTGCACTCGATTTGGCCTAACCCCTACCTGTGAAAAGGTCAGAGTTTGGATTTTGGAAAAGTTTCACTTTCCTTCCTCGTCAGAGGTTCCATTTTGTTAACTCCTATTTGAACACGATAACGACGATCACGGTGACGTCGACAGCGATGATGACCACGAAGACCAAAACGATGATGAAGAGGATAATATTGCCCTAGATGATGACCAGAATGACGATGACGACAATGACGATGACGACAATAACAATGACGACAGTGATGATGACAGTGATGATGACGACAACAATTACGATGAAGATGACTAACACCACGTCCACGATGATGATGATGATGATGATGATGATGATGATGACGATGATGGTGATGATGATGACAATGACAACGATGATTATGATGATGATGATGACGACGACGACGATGACAATGACAACGATGATTATGATGATGATGACGACGATGACGATGACAACCATGATTATGACGATGATGACGATGATGACGACGATGACGATGACGATGACGATGACAATGACAACGATGATTATGATGATGATGACGACGATGACGATGGCAACGATGATGATGATGACGACAATGACGACGACGATGGCAACGATGATGATGATGACTACGGCGGTGACGGTGACGATGGTCGTAGTGAATATAATCAAAATAACGATAAGGATACTTAAAATGAGGATTAACACGAGAATGACAATTATGACGGCGACAACGGCGATGAACAGTATCATTATTACAATACTGACAATGATGAAAATAGTATCAATTTGTCTATTTAATACAATGGCACAACAATCTTGACACAAAGGCAAGCACCACCTACTTACCTTTTCACAAAACTCAGTTACAATATACACTTCCTTGCTTTGGAAGCAAATTCCAATTAATTCAACTAAGTTTGGATGCTTCAGCGTCCTGAAAAGGAGAAGAAACGTTACCTTTACAGAGAAAAAAATAATTAAGATACGTAAAAGATTCCAAAGAATGCTGAATTTCACTTTCACTTTTTAATTATCTCAAGCGCTAAAATTAAACATGCCGTGACAGATGGGGATCACAAAATACATTTTACAAAGCTCTGCTAACATAGGGTGAGCGTCACTGCAGATTAACGCGAGTGATGCACTCATCGACCATGCAATCTCTTTTTACGACACTGACACAATATGGCCCCAGTGTTTACTTACGTCATCACAGAAGCTTCCGATAAGAATGCTTGAACAGCTTTGCTATCGTCTTTGAGCTTTTTCACTGCTACCGTTTTACCTCCATACTCTCCCTGATAGACCTCTGGAACAGACAAATGAGCCAATCGTTATCAAAGGAAGCCATGAAGGTATCTGACAAGCTTGATGGTGTACTTAACAGTTGAAAGTATACACGGTAAATTAATTTGCAATGCGGAACAGAAAACTTGCTAATGAAGAAAGCTACCATACTAAGAATTTTCAAAGTAACATTTACATCTAAACATTGCTTTTCGATTCGTTAGCAAAAAAAACAAAGTCTGGTGAGTTTCAACTACTTAGTGGTTCGGACGAGAAGATATAACAGTTTCCGAACTTCTCTTACAGCAAACACCACCAAAGCTTATTTACGTATAACGCACTTATTGTACGTTTACAACTCTCTCACTCATAGCGCAAGAATTTTGTAATGTGAAAATGTAATGGAAATAGCATTAAAATCAGCCAGACACGAAAGAGCATATTGAAGTTTACAAGAGACAGGATTGCTGTTAATACCTGGATCTCAAATATTACCCATCCACAGATATCTGCTCTGTCATACAAAAGGTCTATACTGATTTCTTCTTTGGTAGTCTACTCCACGGACCACGGATCACTTAAAAATCAGCTTGCGCTGATCACATAAAACA
>JANTCA010021324.1:0-21091 GCA_024741275.1 Chironex yamaguchii
TGATATGATATGATATGATATGATATGATATGATTGATATGATATGATATGATATGATATGATATGATATGATATGATATGATATACCACACAACACAATACAATACAATACAATGTAATATATAATAAAAGATATTGTTAAACCATATCTTTAATGGTATTATGATGTTTTTCCTCAGAGCCGCAAGCTTGGTCCAGGAACATATGATGTTGACAATGGTAGCTTTAGTGCCAAGGCTGTGAAAGAAAGGGCATCTGGTCCAGGTTAGTGTAATGAAATAGTACTTTTGAGGAAAATGATAACAAATTGGTAAACTTCTGGCAAAACATATCATGAATTTTATTTAGAGCAACTGTATATTGTCCTCAAAATATTATCATTTCAATTTTTCTTTTTGTACTTCATGCACATTAATAATGAGTATAAGAAATTTGTATTGAATAAGCAGCTTGTTTGTGTTTAACTTGTGAATGAAAGATTGTGAAATATCAAACAAATATGATGAACTATTATTGGCTTCTCAGCAAAAGATGTACAGTCTGTCTTATTAACACTGATGAGATTTGCCTTTGTGTTCATGTACTGTAGGTTGGGAGAGGGCGTACACAACTTCACAAGCTGCTAAAATGCCCCATTTGTTATACAGAGAGGAATGGGAAAGAAAACAAATGCAGGTAATTATAACAAGATTAAATTTTTGGATAAAACATGGGCTAAATAACACTTACCTTTGTTTTAATTTTTAATTACGATGATTGTTATTGTTGTTTTTTGTTGAACTTGAGACCAAATTGGTCATCAACATTCATTACAAAGCAAGGGAATATTTGCAATTATAGCAAATTGTTCAGTAAGTCAAATGTAATGCCAGTGGCAGCCAGTGGTAATTTGCTTAAGTGGGGTGATATCTCTCATTGGTCTGTCAGGACCAAGACGTTTGATTTCTAGTCTTTTCTCAAATTTAATTGCTGCTGGGTCATGAGCCTTAAGGTTTTAAACTGTATTTATCCTCGATTTTGGTTTTCACAACAACAGCAAGCTGAATGCTTTGCACACAAGGTTCCCTGTGATTTCTTGAGATAATGGGCAGATTCAATTTTGCCCCTGAAATTACGTAAAATCATCTGATGTCGCCAGCAATTAGTATGAACTATGCATGCGCAAATGCCAAAATCTCAGGCAAATTTTATCTTGCCCTTGCTGTTCATGGTCAAACACTACAGAAAAAAGTAGAATGTAGCCCTGTGGTCTGCTTCAAGCCAACCATTAGATAACTTTGGACAGGCATTGACAGTTGCCACTGCAGAGGAAGACAATGGGGAAACATGGAAAGGCGTTCCTCAATATGACTAGGAGTGACAAAATTTGTCAACTCAGAAAATAGCTGAATATGGAGGACCTTCTCTGCTTTTGAATGGTGGGGCAATACCCATGGTACCCCCAGCACCAGCCAGCATTGTGTATTGCTCAGCCTTACTGCCAAATATGTCAAGATTTGTAAATAGATTATCAAGTTAATGTCATCAACCTTAGCTTCTGTGTAATTGGAGGCATCAGAGTTAAGTGACTTGTTCAGATGCTCATATTCATTAATATATTCTGTGTTTTGGCTTAAGCCTTCATCAGTGTCAGATATATGTATTATCTTAACAGACACAAGTGCATTGATATATTTTGCAAGAGTGGAACATGCACACCTATATATTAGGTGAGAACTGACAGTAATTGACTCACAATCTTCAGACTCAAATGCTAACATTCAAACTGATTTTTCACTCAAGCATTAATATGCGCAATGAAGTTTGGGTTTTTCTGTAAATTACTTTAAAATATTTTAATTTTTTTGTAGAAAGAGTTGTTTGGTCCAGGAACATATGATATTCCAGATTCCTTCCAAGAACTTAGTACAAAGCCAGGGAGTACAAGAGGAGTTTGTGCAACTAGAGCACAAAGATTTTCTACCCTTATAGTAAGTACTTCAGTTGTTTATTTATGCTCTTTTGGCCTCTGTTTCCAAGTACAGTCCTATTTTGCTTTCTGTTTGTAAATAGACAAATTTGATCCTTTCCAAACTATAGCAAATTGTTGAGTATTCAATTGTACAAATGTATTTTTCTTGACAGACTTACTGGCTTAGCTTTTATAGCCTAAAGTGGTTTTTTGACTTTTGTAAATTCTTCATTCTAAGATGTAAACTCCTTAACAGTTATTTCTCCCCATTGCAGATGACCTCTTTAATTTGACTCTTGCATTTAAAACTTTTGAAAGTTTTAAAGGCATGTATTAATACATGTTTAAATCCACTGCAAGTAACAATGGTAAACATGTGGACTCACTATACTGTTTGACAACCTACTAGAGAGTCAAATTTTTATCTCTTTTCTTCTTCCTTTTCTGTACTGCTTTGTTTGCTTGTCTCTTTTGACAGCATTCATTTTCCTATATCTTTATTTGCATATTTATTGAATCATGCAGAGTCAGACTCCTGGCCCTGGAACCTATGGGAAGGAGGGAATTCCACATTCAGCAGTGGAAGACAAAGCAAGACAGTCAGCAAGTACAGTTGGTATGCTTGATGCTGGATCATCAAGCAAACGGCAATTGCCTGAAGTGGTATGCATGCAATTTAAATAAATTTGATATATGCCTTTACCTATCTGTGCAACCAAGGGTATATATTTGCAATCAATCTAAAGTTCAGTTCATCATCTCTGCAATATTGACTTTACATGGTGAAAGGATTGCTGCTCTTACTTGAGAATTGTCTGATATCAAATTATCACATTATGGTGTAGGCATAAAGAAGATCTCTTGTATGTGAAGCTATCGTCCAATGACCCATAGAAGACTAAGTCACACAATTGTTTTAAACACATGCAAAGAAGAATTAGGTCAATTTAGTCATCTTAAAATTGCAAATAAATTTTGCAGCGAAAGTAAAACACGATTAAGTATGTTTGATCTATTTAGCAGCAAAGATATTTAAAAGCAGTTTTGTTGGAAGATTTCAATAGCAATACTGACATATTATTGCATGTACATGTGTTAAGTTTTCTTTTTACTTATTTTGCTGCTTTGAAAATGATTAAAACTTGTTCAAAATGCATTTAATTTTGTTCCCCCACCCCACCTTCCATCCTCTGAAACCTTCCAATGACCCTGTATGAAGGATGCGATTTTAAATAATTGTATGATCATGTCTCTTTTGTGATGGCTCGTTTGACTCTCTTGATCCATCGCGTAGGTTTAACTTTTTGAAATTTCTTTTCGTCAATGTAGGGATCTGCTTTATGCCCTGGTCAATATAACACAAAAAGTTTTACTGACGAATTAAAGGACAGAATTGTTAGCAAACGGGGTCCTTATGATTTGTTCACTGGAGACAGAAACCGTGGAATAACTACTGGTCATTTTGCTGCTCCGGTAAGAAGGATACGTTATTCATGACAAGAGTTATAGACAAAAGTCCTTTCGTTCCTTGCTATTACTTTTTATTTTGGTGCATGACCACATTTCAGGATGTTACGTTTTTCTAAACGTTTTTACGTCATTTTATGATCCCTTTTGATGTTAAGGACCACGTGATCAAGCAATATATTTCCCATTCATCATAATTTTTGTCTTTCAACATCTGGGTAGTCCATGCACCTCTCCCTAGTTCACCATGATTTCTCATATCTGCCTTACATAGCCTTGTCACCTGTTAACCATACTTTCAAAGGTGAATACATTTTTTAATACAGCCCTTCCTTCGTTATCCAAGCGCCATTTCAGAGTTGACATTTTTTAAACTAATAAAATTTTGTTTAAGCAAACGCTTTGTTCAGCTCAATACAAATCCGTGCAACTGATTCCAGGGGATGTATTCATAACTCATTTCAAGATGAGTTGACTGTGACGGTGGTCACTAATATTATGTCGATTAGCAGTGCAAATTTCATATCTAGACCTTATACTTTATTGCATTCTCTCCTGCTGCAATGGCCAACAAATTCTGCTGACAATATGACTTTTGATAGTTACAAGCTTTAGACTTGACAGAGCAGATTTCTATTATTCCTTCCAATCTCTTCAAGTATTTTTCAGTGGATAATTCGCTAATGGTGTAACGCAAATTTGACCTCCGTTGGCGTGCAAGAGATCTTTGGCATTCCACTTGCAAAGTATCAGGTGTTGCGTCGCATATGTATGGATTTTGTTTGATATATCTTATGAGTATGACACAGTTTTGTTCCAATTTTCAGGCGAGAATCCACCTTGGACCAGGGGAATACGAAATTAAGTCTTTCCTTGATGAACTTGGTGGTAAGTTTCTTTCTTCCTACTGTCATTAAGTTATCAATACGTTGTAGAGTTCAATCTCTGCGTGACAACGACCAGTAATTAGGCAGTAGCTGCACACTTGGTAAATTCTTATACTCATGACCAAGTTAGTCCTGGTTCGGCTCCATTTGCAGATGGGGTTCTTTGTCCTGCCACTTTGACGTACTATGGACTGATGGTTTTCTTTGAAAGTAAAACTGATTATATTTTTAGAGAAGTAGGTCAGATGAAGGGTTAATAACGTAATAAAAGTTTTATCATTTGCTTGCCTGTAAACAGTTTTTTAACAACTTATTGTTCGCGTATTGTGTTCTTGCAGAGATGTAATTAGATATTTGGTTGTAAAAGCTCAATCTAAGGTTTTTATTAACACATGTAAATAAGGAATGTTCCAATTAATCATATATTTCTCAGCCAAACTACCTTTGCTTGACAGTGCAAACCTTCCCAACTATTTCCTTTTATACTCGTTTCAAGTTATCGTCTATTACTCTAGCAAAATTAAACGAAGAACGTAACTGGTGTGCTAACCACCATAAAATCTGTCAAGCAACTGATACTTTCACAGACACCTTTTCTGAAATAGGAGTGTCAACAGCCCCAACCATGTGGAAAGGAATCCTCCATCTTTTCCATACTTTGAAAAAACCAATACACCCTTGATATTAACCATCATTTAATCATTAGAGTCTAAAATATCAAAACGTATATTTATTTATGACCTTTAATCTTTGTGATATATTTTAACTCTTTACCTTGTTATTACGACTATTTGATTATATTTTGGTCTTGCTGACAGATAAACACAAAACACGACATGGTCGCTTTAGTAAGGTGGCACGAGATTCTTCCATGCCTTCGGAGAGACTATACAATTGCACACTTTCGCAATGGCCACGCAAATCGGTAAGCAAATGAAAACCGTAAAGAAAAGCAAATGCTTACGTAACTTCGAGGACAGACTGTCTTTTCAAAAGGTTAATAGCATCATAATTTTCGGATTTGTTTTACTGTATCCTAGCAGAACGGCTCTGTATTGATGTGGAAATATGTAAGAACACATGCCAGCAGAAAATTGCATTAATTTTTTTTATACCCGTGCAACTGAAAGGTAATCACTGGCCTTTACGTGCCGAGACGTTATATGAGCCGACAATGTTATTGTTCCAGTTACTATATAAGGATTACAATAATGTAGTACTGTGGAACTAGTGTGTAACAAATGAAATACAAAATCTATAACTTTATTGCCCTTTTGGTAGAACAGTATGATCTACTTGCGACCTTTCGAGCTGTAAAGCCACTTTTATTCGACAGAAAGCTGTAAAAATATCTCTCGCGTTCAATAATGAGTTTGATCTTGCTTTACAATCACATTGATTGTTGACCTCTGCTTTATTTCACAGGAAGAACCTGGTCCAGGTCAATATGATCCACAGGAATTAACTAAACCCGTTGCAAACAAAAGACCTCCTTTTGGGTCATCTGCTGGTCGTATGGATAAACATGCCCGTAGATTTTTTATGGGCAGCACAGTAAGGCATATATTTTCTTTTTTTTTTCGTTATTTTTGCGTATTTGCTATAAAACGAAGATTCTTCATAACTGACTGAAAAACTCCACAGAGTGAGACACTGAGGTCAAGAATAACCTATACATACTGACAAAAGAAAGTTTCATTATCGTTAACGAGGAAACATTCTCACAGCCTTCTTGCAAGGTCTTTGTCGTACAGCGTGTTATCTATGTCACCATTTGACACAAAACTTTTTTAAATGCGCTATATAGCTTATTGATCATGTTCACCTTAAGGTTTTAGTTAGAAAATGCTTGAGATGGTGTGACTTTACATTAGACGTTACATGCATGCCCAAGCGGGCGTTACGCGTAGCTTTCTTAATCTCGGTAGACTAAACAGATATTGCGTATTTTTTACTTGATTGGATAATGAGCTTTCTCACGAATACATAACATCAGTAGAGGTTTTGTTCTGAGCCGGGCACATGCCAGTGAATCGATCTCGGACATCCTGTTGAATGAGTGGACAATCGGGGTTGAGTGACATACAACCTATGTTATTGAGCTGTTTAGCGAGAAATGGCGTCGGATTTGAGGTGGTGAGACCTGAGTTCGATGCTACTATGATCATAATTATAACTTGATTTCTTTTTCTCATACATGGTCACGCTGTCAACTTAGATATGGAACTGTTATCGTCTATTACCAGCTAGTTCACTAAGTTAAAGCATGACTCTTTTACTCCGTTGGCAAATATACAAATTTGTCTTTCTAATATTATTAGTCTGTATACGACATAATCATTCTAAATACACAATATAAGATAATGATTGTCATTGTTTTCATTTCCATGATAACTCTCAAGCATACTTCCTTTTGCGTTAAACGAGAGGAAAAATGTTGATAAAACTCGTTTGATTATGTTATAGCATAAAATGTTATTGTTTACGCTTGGTTATTTAACTTGTTGTTTTCTATAAGTAGGTCACTGTAGCTAGGTACCTTGGAAATGCTAGTGAAGCCTCATGCCTATCGGATTAGAAAATCTTGAACAATGTCTTATCAGCCTAGTAGATAGATCCAAAATCAAATGTACTTTAGTAACAGGTCTAAACATCAAGTCATACGCGTTAATACGTCATTTATTTGATCAACGCATATTCGTTCAAATCGATAATAGTAGTACATGATCGTAGCCTTAGCCTTGTTTTGCCAGACAATTCTTCGCTTTTCTTTTGTTACAGAATCCTGTTGGTCCAGGGCGATATAATGTACAAAGCAGGCAGAACAGAAGTTCATCCAGTGGTCATGGCAGTGCATTCAATTCAAACACCAAAAGATGGGACCCTATAAGAGACAAATTCTTAATGTAAGTAATACTCTGTAATCATACATGCCTGATTGCATTGCCTCGTGATATCCAGGCATCAATATCTGCTGAGGCAGTGGCGGTGGCAACCACCGCTGGGTGGTGGTGGGAGGGGGGTAAGAAAAGTAGAAGGGGAAACATTTTCTTAACTTCGCCATCTTGCGTAAGGAAATGTTCCTCTCCAGCTATGGGAAACACCCGTTTTAGTTTGAAGAAACGCCCTTCTTAAGATGTGAAGTTGCGTTTTAATACAATATAATACATACGAATTTGGTGCTGTAGTTGTCAAAACTAAAGTCAAAGTCACTTTGAAAATTTGCGACATTACGCTAAAATCATACCAAAAATCTATTTTCGTCTGACACTCTTGAGAGTATTAATAGTCAGAAGGGAAAGTATATGTATATGGCAACCTATTTATACGAAACAAGTAGCAAAACTAGCCAATCATAAACAAGAAAGGAAACAGAAAGAGAAAATGAAGAAACAAAACGAACTCTTTCTGCCCACAGAGTACTGGTTTTCTTGCTTTAATGTAGACAGACTCCAATACACTTAGATGAAAGGACGCTCTAGCTGTGCCAATTATCCAAAAATGTAATACTTGTAGTAGAAAAATGTAATCGTCAGAATGCATGACTAGGTTCTTGTAGGTCGGAAACCTCGGATGGATCGTTATGTTTTCCAAAAGTTCTTTGTTGCTTCCGTATCCAAAGCCTATGTTTCTACGACTTTCCTTACTTTGACATCTACTGGAAAAGCGCAAAATAATGACTAAAGTGAAGATGCATCCATGTGCAAGTTGACGAGTAAGACTTTTGCTTCAAGGTACTCCCACTTCTTGACTTTATGGCCAAAAGAGCATTGTATTTGTAAATTGTCTTTATTTGTTTGCAAATGTGTTGATCATATTTAACATGGTGGATCATATTCTTATTGCTGCGAATTGATTTATGTTCTTATTGTTTTAATTGATTACAGGGAGCGTATTCGTGCCAAAGATGTACCTCTGAAGGACAGAGTCTTCATCTTGCCAATTCAAGCTTAAAATGGACTGTTTAGCATGGTGAAACTAATGCCTCTTAGATAAAAAGACAAGCATTTGGCACCAAAACCCTTTAAAGTAATTATTTTGTGAATTAAAAATTGGTTGCAACATCCAAAACTGACTTTTTATAATTGCACGATTTAACTAGTAATAACAAAATAATTTTTGATAACTTTTAATGGAATTTTTTTGACCGTTTTAGTCTTCTGGATTGTTGAGACTAATTGATAAACGATTTTGGCAATCATTATTTCTTAAGAATAGAATCAGAAAGTGTGGTTAATGTATGCTATTCTTAACAGCAAATATATATTTATATCACGGCACAGAGACTTTCAAAGTCCTTGGCATCATGAGACATAGGTGATGGGAAATATATTATCTCAATTTTAGTTTCTTTCGGCTTTCGCCTTCGTCAGTGTCAAGTATATGTAGTTTCTCAACAGATACAAGTGCTTTAACATATTTGTCAAGAGTGGAGCATTACCACAGTAGCTGCACTAAGTGGGATATGTCTATTACCAGGGCCAACATCCTAAAAAAGAAGAAAGGAGGAAAGGGGACTTATTGATATATTTATGTACGACGTATTTATATTTATCTCAGAAGACACACTATGCTTGTATAATGCAACTATTGTGGTAATGCTCCATATATGAGTAATATCATGTGACTACTGTAGAGGGAGCTCAGGGGGGGGCAGCTTCCTTATTAAAGTCAAAAGAGTTTTTCCGGGAGCTCAGCCCTCCTTCTAGCGAGCTTATGTCAGATTGGGTGAATTTTTAACATTGCAATGTAAGCTTGAAGATCTGAAATTCAATTCAGGAGTTTGTTACCTGAGATTCCCGAGACATTATCCACATGCGTGATTGTGGTGGAAGGAGTACACATTTATAAATAGATTAGAAATGCTCAGGATAGAGTACAAACCGTAAACAGAAACTTTTTTTAAGGATGAAATTAGACACCAAAAATATATTGTTAAACTGTCTTCACATAAACCTTACTTCACTTTATTTAAAAGGTAACAAGTGTATCATAATGAAACAGTTTGCGATTTTTGTTGGTTTTCTCTTTCTTTATAAATCATGTCTTTTTTCTACTTTATACTTTACTACTCTGGTATTTTACACCCGATAAATTACGGTAAGCCACATAAAAATATGAACTTAAATTTAAATATGTTTAGCACCAATGTATTATTGCTTGTTGTATAATATTGCTGTTTAACCTCTTTACAACGGTGTATGTTGCCAAATGAGAATAGTTTGCATGATTTGATAAACACAGAAGAAATAGACTCATTATTTAAATAATGGGTGTGGTCAAAGGCGTAATTCACGCGCGTTTCAGAACAGTCCCCCTTCAGCTGTTTTCTTACCATCGGACGTAAACCCTGGTAATTTAGATATCCCACACAGGGCAGCTATTGTGTTGATGCTCCACTGTTGTCAAATATATCAAAGCACTTGTGTCTATTGAGATATTACATATATTTGACACTGATGAAGGGTTAAGCCCAACCACAGTTGAAATTGATAAATTTCTTTTTACCCATTTCTGGATTTCGTCGCATGATTCCAAGGACTTTGAAAGTTCTTCACCAAATCGTTGTTCCGTGATGGTAGGGAGGTTTGAGTGTTGGCTTTTGAGTTTGAAGATTGCGAGTCCGAGCTCCCACTTAGTACAGCTATCGTGGTAATGCTTCACTCTTGACAAATAGATATAAGTACTAGTTACTTTTGAGATAATGTGTTCCTTGTTCTCTAATGTGATGGAATCGATTTCCGATCGAGCGAATATTCTCGTCCTCTTTCATTCCCCTGATTAACTTCTCCAAATTCTTTTTCCATAAGGATTCTTTGGCTATTAGAAGTACTTCAGCTGCTACAAATAAGTATCACTCAACAGCTGGCACGCCATAATTGTTATTAAAATTATGTATGACTCAAAATAATGAGTTCTTAGACTTTTTGATATTATGTTATTATTTTTATAAAAATACCTCATTCATTCATCTATCTATCTATCTGTCTATCTATCTATCTATCTATCCATCTATCTATCCATTTGTCTGTCTGTCTGTCTATCTATCTATCTATCTATCTATCTATCTATCTATCTATCCATTTATCTGTCTGTCTGTCTAAATCTACAGGTGAGAGTAATCATTCCATGCTTATTAAATATCTTTCTTTGTTTCCTTTCTTGTTTATGATTGGTTATTTTTGCTACATGTTTCTTATTAGATATATATATATATAAAACTGAAGAAATAACCTCTTTTTAACCTTTTAAGAAATTATTTTCTGGAAAATTTCTCCTTAATCTCTCTCAAAGTTGAGTCAGAAGACAATGTAAGAAGTATTTTGACTTTTCTCAATTCTTAGTTGCTGTCACTGAACAAACTATAAGTTAGAGTACGCTATAGCATTCCTTGTTTTCGTGAGCTTATAAAACGTGATAAAGAGTAATCACAAGAAATAATACCAGGATCATTGGTACATATTTATGTTAAGAAATTGTTGTTTTCTATTCTGCTAATTGTGTTTTCATTTTGGTGAATTACTATATCCCGAGGTGTATTGTTGTGACTATGATTCCCGAGGCGTCAAACCGCGGTCTTACAACTGCACAATTGTCGCTCAAAGATACGGAAGAGACGGCAATAACTTTATCAATCAAGCCATAAGAAAAAAGAGTTGCAGGGCATGTTATGGCGCCTCCAAGAAATTCTTCGCACTCCCAGAACTTTGCGTTGCCCTTTCCAATTCGTCTCGCTGCTTCTCCCAGGTCCCGTCCATCTTACGTTTTCTGGCGGATCGGGGTTCTGATTTACTTGTTTTTGGCAAAGAACTTTCACGAAGAAAAAAGCATTGATCCGTCTAATTGAGTAAAAGTAATGTCATAAGAAGACGCTTGTTGACGAAAACAACCCTAAAGAAAAATTAACTATTGTCACTTAAACTGGCGTTTTCGAATATCTAGAAAGAAAGGGAAACAAACGAACTATAATGAAAGAAATACAGTTTAGTATCTTCATTAACTGGAGTATCAATAGAATTAGAAGACTTGCAAGCTTATATTACCATCAAAATACCAGTAAAAATAAAGCCATGGAGTATGAAAAACAAATCAATCAAAACTACTAGCATTAATGACATTCAATTAATTATCAATAACTTGCACATGGTTGACGTATGACAAGATTTTTTACATTCTGTTGATAAAATATTTGCAACGGGTTTTCTAGTGCTGCCACACAAGGCATGACGTTTATGAAATACCTGCAGTTCCGCAAAGTCTCAATACTGTATACCTCACACAGGAGTAAACAACCTTATTGATTGGGGCAGCTTGTTTAAGTTAATTTGCACCTGCACAAGTAAAAAAAACCTGCAAATAATGAAATATTCAAGAATGAATTAATCCTTACATATAACAAAAAGAATTGATAAAGGCTTTTATAGGATTTATTTTACTATGAAAGAATATTTTTAACACAACTGCAAAATTATCGCTTATGCGCAATTGATTCGAAGCCATGCGTATTTAACTGGATTTTGAAGTCTAAGCTTTGACCACAAATTTCATGTTATATCTGCCATCCTGTTAATTATACAAATGCAGCCTTCAACATATAAATCACAGTAAGTGTACTAGGAAAAAGTCAATTGAAAGTCAAAGGCTTAAAATATACTCTTGAGATAAAGTCCTCGTTGACATGAGAGAGAGGTTTTCAGTGCCATTACGATGATGAAAATGATACGTTATGATGAAATGGACAAATTAGATTATAAGGCAATGGAAAACTCAATTTACTAATATAAGAACCAGGGTGATCATATTTAGGGAAAGAGACGTGACTTTTTCTTCAAGCAATAAACTATTATCCTAACTATTACTTTGAAGATGACAATTGTTTCTGACGAAATATTAGGATAATAGTTTATCAGTTAAAGTAAAAGCCATGCCTCTTCCTCCAAAGATTATCTACTTTGATCTTATATTTATTAGTAAATTATGTTAAGAGAATACTGTCTTTGTTGTTTTAGAAAAGCCTACTGCATATGGCATACATATTTGACCATTATAGAAAATCACTCAACATACCTACATAAAAGGGCAGAGGGAACGCAGGACATCGTAATGCACCTCTTGAAGATTTTCACTGAGTGCATTGTGAGCAATGCAAAAACAAACGCGTAAGAAGATAGCAGTGAATAAGACTAATACAAATGACAGTTTCAATCTCATTCGTATATTATATCCTAATTCTGCGCTTTAGACGTGACTACCAAAAGTGATAAATTTGGAATGAGACCATTTTCTTGCAAGACGTGATTCTCGCGGAAACAATCAAAAACATAACTCATATAATCATGAACATAAGCATCGATCGATTTGCATTTTAACTAAATCATATGTTATGCTATCAAAGTAGACACTATGTTTGATTGGTTACACCATACAAATAATCTGTATGTTTGAATGGTCATGCAGTCATACTATACATATAATTGCACTATTCCGTCCGTTCGATTGGAACAGAATAATCCTTTTTATTACACTGCTGTTCGAATGGTAACTCATAACTAAATAGCAATTACTCGAAATTCAACGGGAAAGCATTTATATAATAAAAAGCAGAGACGTAGGATGGATTATAAGCATAGCGAACGGAAAAAATGCAACTGTTGAACTACTTCAGGGCTTTGTTCTCAGTCCTCTATCATTTGATGTTTACATCAACCGCATTTTTCTTGGTGACCTTCCACTCCCGTTTCTCTAAACAAGCCACCCCAGGGTTTCGTCAGTGTTGCCCCAGCATGCCCATCTACTCATGCAACCCTTCTTGTTCAGATATTTTGTATTTTGCTGGTGTTATTGATGAGCTCCATTTTGATGGGTGATGATTACGAATGTTGTGATTCAGTCTAATTGTAGTTGAATCAAACTTCCTGTTCTTGGGACATTGCCTGATACCTCACAACTGGATACTACTCTGTTTCTTGAGGCTGCTGATGCTATTCTGCAATTTGTGTACGGATATTGAAATATGTATGCTCAGCTTGGAAATTTTGCTATTTTGCACATGCTTTTTTGTCAAGCTTATCTCCCTGTCAATTTCCGACACGCATCTTGGGTTGAAATCATCATTACTGTGGAATTTTCTTTAACACAACTCTGGCAGGACATCGTTTTTTCATCTTAAAACTTACCAAACTTCTCTCCTGCATCACAGCAACTTAATCGCCAACACATCACGGTATTCAAACAAGACAGACCTAGTTACGTTTAAAAGACTCCTTTGGTTTTGGCAAAATTTAGAACTGTGGTATGAAAGTACAGAGCCGCCGTTGTATAGCGGATTAGGCGTTGATCTTGCAATCCAGAGGTTGCCAGTTCGAACCCGCGTCACCACAAACAAAATACCATTGATGAGAGAATATAATGGGAGCCCACTCTCATAAAGAGCTCACTTCCTAGTAAACTCCCTTACCCTGGCAAGGGAATCAGCTACGCTCAGTAATGAGTTTGCTACAAAATAATATGAAAGTTCGGTTATGGATCACTGCGAAACTTGTAAACCCCTTGTCGATGTTCTTCTACCCTAGATTCCCACCCCAAGTCACCTTTGAATTTACTTTTCATCAGATGTAACTTTACAGCGCAACTAAATCCATGTCTATCACTACGTCTCCCTTAGATATGCACGGGGACCATGATTCCGCTTGTAATAAACTTTTACATGTTTTCTGCTGCAGTACATTGTTCAAAGCATGCCCGTCCTTGTTTCCCACTGGATATTTGACTGCCATATCTGTATATTTGGGGCTAAATTGGTGATATCATGTTCTAAATATTTGTAAGACAGGGAAGCAAGTATCAACATAGTTATAATTACGAGAGAAAATATATATGTTTCGAATTTTATTTGAACACATCATCCCAGTAGAGAATATGCTCACTGAAAACAGTAAAACCATGGTAAAGCATTCATATTTGAAATGGTCCTTCCGACCGTGAGGTAAGTAAACCTCACGTGGCTTTCAGTTGCATTAAAATACTCAAGAGAATTTGTAAATAAATTATACATATTCTGGATGCCTAATAGCTTGTTTTGAGAATTCATCGAATAGAATGGCTTGACTTATTCATGTATTTTAACATAGTAATACTTCAGCTATAGCACATTTTAAATGAACTGACTCACAATCTGGATTCACTTACAGCAAGGCATATCCAAATCAATTACAATGTGTGCCATAAATCTCAGTGACAAATGATCACGACAAAAAAAGTTATCAACATAAAAGCTCAGGACCAGTCCAGACCAGTCCAGTCCAGTCCAGTCCTTATCACGTCGACAAAACAGAAAATAAGAATATCTTATTATACAGCCAATCATTTTACGTAACAAATAATCATGATTATCAACCTTGTGACGTTTCAACATATCAACAAGACAGACAATGTTCTTGGCTATCCCTCATATTAAACTTATACTCAAATCAATGAAGTCAACATTATAATTTTCTGCAAGATCATCAGAAAGAGCTCTATATTTGTTCAATTTTCTCTGATAATTTGAATTAAGTCCAACTGTTAATTCGAGTACATCCATTAAATTGTTACAATGAATCAACATATCAGGGCGTAGGCTATCTCCAGATATCAAACCTGGTGATGAGAAACCATCAATGTCGCAGTAGATTTATAGATCTTTGTTCAAAGATAGAAGAAACTGAGCAATGATTTTTAAATCTGAATCATGTCGCCACTTGTAACGTCCTTGATTCAAGTGTACAGGACAACCAGAAACCACTTGTCGCAAAGTTTGAGAATTGAGACACGAGAAGCATAAAGGGATGTGCACCTTTTTCCAAAGATAAAGATTCTGTAAGGTAATACTATTGTCCAAGTAAAGAATAGTGAAGTTATAGATATTGCGAGTTAATAGACTTAAAGGTTTTATGCCAAACACGTAAATGATTTCGAGCATAAAGATTGATCATTTCCTTAATAACTAACCCTTGTGATGTTAAAGTAATGAGAACGTTAGATTCTTTCAGATCACGAAATTCTTTGATTACTAATTTAGTATTTTGAAACCAATCATGTTCAACATTAGCAAATGTAGTAGCATCCAATACATTGTAAATATCAGGGTCATTTGCATTTTTTAATTTTCTCCTCATAATTACTTAACATTGTGTAAATTCAGTAGATATATCGACTAAATTAAGGCCGAACTTTGACTTATTCATGAAAGCGATATCAAGAGTTCCACTGGGTGGAATTTCTAGCTATCTTCTAAATTAATTGTGGCATTTCTTGTCAAGTACAGATTTAATCTAAGTAATACCAAGATCACAAATCGTTAATTGCCATGATATTTTGGGTAACAAATAGCGATTATATAAAACAAGTTTATTCTGGGCATGTGGTGGGAGAGAGTCAATTTTATTCAAATTTCACCAACTGAATAGACCAAAAAATTTTTGTGTTCACAATTGTCCATCTGAAAATTGATGTAGTGTCAAAGATATCGAAAACTTTTGTTCATTGAAACTTGAGGAATTAATTTACTATTTACAAGTAATTTTTGGAGAAATTGCTTGGATAAGGTGCCAGGCTTTGTCATTCCAAATGCCATGCATTTATCAGCACGTAAAAATCATCCGCCTCCAATTGCACCAAGAGGTGAATGCGTTTAATAACAGCTGATTTTCGTACTCTTGGCTAGTCAAGGTAGCAGCATCATCTGCAAATCGGTACCAATGTCATGGATGAAGGAGTTTAGAAAAAGAATATCCAGGTGAGAATATTTGTCAGATTTGATATATTGAATGAAAGTATTAATTAACAGGTTGAAAATCAAGGGCTGAGACAGTCCACCTGCAAAACTCCCCTTCCAAGACGGAAAAAATTGGTTTTGAAGTCAGTGCAAGTAAATTACGTGAAAAAGTTTTCATAAAGATTTTTGATCATGTATAATGTGACTTCGGGAATATGGTTCGTAATAATGGGATGAGAAAAAAATCACTAAGTTATTGGTTGACAAATTTTTTTTCATCAACTGCTATCATGCAATTTCATTAACAGATTTGTAGTTCTGTAATTTTTAAGTTTTGTATTATTTTGTAGTTTGTACTTTTATTGCGGCAAGAAATACAATTGTCGTCTGGTGTGATTGCTTTTTCAGTGCATGTGCTGCAACTTTACTACTTAGACTTGCAAATTCACTCGCTATCGTAACGAGACCACGGTGGATGAGGAACACTTCTATGTTTCTCACCAACCTCACAACATCGCGATTGCTTTTCAATCTGGTGGTCGGACTGACTTCATTTATATCATCATCATCACCATCATCACCATAATCATCATCACCATCATCACCATCATCATCATCACCATCATCATCACCATCGTCATCATCATCATCGTCATCATCACCATCATCACCATCATCATCATCACCATCATCACCATCATCATCATCATCACCATCATCACCATCATCATCGTCATCATCATCATTATCATCTGAAATGACCACTTCCTCTTGCCCATTTGTCGCTAAAGAATCTAGCAGTTCCATTTCACTATCGTAAGATCAACACGATATTAACAATGCAATGCAATTGTGTAGCATCTAACAGTTACATGCACCATTTGTCCGTGAGTTAAATAATTAAAATGTTCAAATGGGACCACACGTAGTGTCCGCATTTCCGTAATAGCGAAAGTCCGTTATAGCGGTAGCTAGGTTCAGCCATTTCTTTGTATTTTCAGTCGGTTATCTTTTTTATGTTCGTAATAGAGGGGTGTCTGTAATATCGGGGTGTTCGCAAGACGAGAGTTGACTGTAATTGAAACCCAAACCACAGAAATTGCAAATCACAAAGAACAAGATAAAAATTTTCCCTATCATTCCGCCTTTAATTCTTTCCTATCATTCCGCCTTTAATTCTTTCCTATCACCCTGCCACGAGGTGGAAACCATACACCATAAATCCTGGCAGGTTGAGATTTATTATGGTACATATTGAAGTACATCTCACTGTTAATATGACCATGTTTTTAAGACTTCAAAGGAAACCTCATGACCTACCTAATACGGTAAAACGGTAGGTACTTTTTTGTAGTTTCTTCAAATATGTTGAGTATAAAATTAAGATAAATATTACATAAATCTCCTTAAGTTTCCCTACTTGATCAGACATGAGGTCATCAGCTGGTAAAGTCGTTGTTGGAAGTCGTTGACAATGTTCACACGGAATCCTGTGGTTCACTTTGGCGGGAACTCGAACCCAATCCCACGTGGTAGGAAATCCACGTGAAATACCTTCCTGATGTGCTGCCTTGATGACTGCTGTGATGGCCATGGGTAAAGTCAAATATCGACGGTAGGTATTACAGCTCTGATGCCGAGTACTGCGTAACACCATTGCGCCATAAACGGAGCAGGTGCAATACTTTTACCCAGAGGAAGCCATAACTTCGACGAGGTCAGTTTCATCGCCAGACAAGGACAGGAAGATCATGGAGGAAGACTGGGATGACGATGACTCATCTGCAGTCGGAAAATGGGTAATTCGTGTATTTCTCGTTTAATGGCTGTGCAACGCCTGGGTTTGATGAAAGATGAAAAAATATGCACTGGTCTCGAACTGACGTATTTTATATATGGTGTTCAAGATCTCCGCTGATTCCAACGAGCGTTGATGGTGTCAGTAACAGCGTTGATGGTGTCAGTAACAGCGTTGTTGGCAGAAAAAAATGTTTCAAACTGCACTGTGTTATTATATACGTGTTTCAAACTGCACCGTGTTATTATTTACGTGCTTCAAAGTGCACTTTGCTATTACATACTTGTTTCAAACTGCATTGTATACTTGTTTCAAATATGGCAAAGGAAGGTCCACTTGCTGAAAGTTTCTGAAACAAGATAACTTTTGACCTTTTGGTTAAGTGACCAAGTTTGTAACCAGTTTTCGATAAAAGCGAAATTGCCCTGAGGCTGTTGCAAAGTTATTTTACGGAGTGATGAAGCAAGTCAAGTGGTGTTGCACGCGTTTTAGCAGTAAGAAAGACTAACGCCACTATATTTGTTTACAGCATGTTCATTGAACTTCATTACTGTTTCATCATCCCTTAGTCCAAATATATGGTGTTTTATTTTTGGAAAAGTCTCTTATTTGCATAAAGGTTTACCTAAATCAGACTGCATCTTTTTAATTTTTTTTTAGAGTTTAGGAGTAGACTCTTCAGTGCAGCAAAAAAGTAGTTTTGGATGGAGCACAGGAGAGGCATCCTCTATTAATGGTAACACTGAATTTGGTGGAGGCAAAAGTGGGTTTAGTACTGTTTCCGAGAACAATGATGATGATGGATGGGAAGACAAACCTACTTCATTTGGGAGCCAGTCCTCAGGATTTGGTTCCAAACCATCATTTGGTTCAATGGGAAGGGGAGGTGGTGGAATTTTAGGTGGAAATGATGCTGATGATGCTGGAGGACATGGAGGTCGTTTTGGTAGGGGACTTGGACGAGGATCCCGTGGAGGTTTCAGAGGTGGTAATAGTGGAAGTGGCTTTGGGCGAGGCGGTAGAGGTTTAGGCTTTAATTCAATGGGTAGTGGGTCTGCTTGTCGCAGTTGTGGGGAGGAGGGACACTTTGCTCGTGATTGCCCTAATAATAGTGGAGGTGGAAGAGGAGGTAGTGGTTGCAGATTGTGTGGTGAGGATGGACATTTTGCCAAGGAATGTCCTAAGAAAGGGGTGTCAGGAAGGTCTGGTGCTTGCAGGATTTGTAATGAAGAGGGTCATTTTGCCAAGGAGTGCCCAAATAAGAGTGGAAGTGGTTTTGGGTCTGGTGGAGAACCACGTAGTGGCTTTGCTGGTGCTGGGGGAATGGGAGGTGGAAGTCGAGGATGTAGAATATGTCATGAAGAAGGACATTTTGCCAAGGAATGCCCTACTGTTGCCGGTAAGAAGTTAGTTCTATTTTTTATGTGTTGGTGGCAGAGAAGCAAAAATTGTATATATATTATATTTGCTCTTTGCAAACTGTTGGTTTTCAGCTCATAAACGTCTTTAAACATTGTTTTGCAGAACCTTCTTGGTTTAATGGGGCATCAGTTTAAGTATAGGCAGAGTCTGATGCCGGCAAGGTCATTTTTTGGCTGCCTTTTAAAGGCAGCTTTTTCTGAAATACTCTACTTGTAATAAAGATATATCAATACATGTATGTCTCTGTGGACATGTATTTGTATGCATAGTTTACAAGCTCAATCACAACCCCTCATTACAATTAAATTACAAAACATACAGCTGCTGCAGTCCATCCGAGTGAAAGGATACGAATCAAATATATAATTTAGCCGAGGATTGTGGTTTGTCTAGTTTTGTTGAACTTCTTCAGCTTTCCTGTCACTTTGGGCTAACCTGTATATATATTGTCTTCTGTTATTATCATATCTGTTAGATCTGATAAATATAATTTCATTATGTACTTGCCAAATTGGTTATTTCACGTACTATAATTTGTTTGATTATTATTTTGAAGGGAATGAAGAGAAACCACAACGTGTATCCTATGTACCACCAGATCCATCTGAGAAAGAAGAAGAAATATTTCGTACTATAGCCCAGGGAATAAATTTTGACAAGTATGATGAAATCAATTGTGAGGTCACTGGACATGGAAATATTCCTAAAGCAGTGAGGTCATTTGAAGAGGCAGGCCTGTGTGAGAAATTTCTGGAGAATGTAAAAAAGGCTAAATATAGAAAGCCAACACCAGTTCAAAAGTATGCAATTCCCATTATTCTTGGAGGACGTGACCTTATGGCATGTGCACAGACCGGATCAGGCAAAACAGTAAGTTACTTTGTTTTCTTTTTTGTTTCATCAGATTAGTTTGTTGACTATGCTCTAGAATTTCATGTGGCATTGCTTATGATTTTTATCTGTATGTGTATACAATATTGGTTTCAACCATCCACAAGATAATACAAAGTATATATGTGGGTGGTACATGATGAAAATATATATATTCCATTCTTCATCATCGTCAGAAATGTCTTCGAAACGTTAATATACGATTATGGCCTTTTTTATTGGAGTGTTCTTCTTACAATACATTTTCGTCACTGTACTTATTCTTTGTTTCTTAATTAAACTTCATTTTCCTGCCAATACACCAATTTCTGTTATATAGATATAAATAAATTATAAAAAATAAACACTTTTTAATTTTTCGAATATTTTTTTAGCAAAGAAAATTTTTGTCAAGAAGAATTATTCGAAACCTTAAAAAGTATTTTTCTTGAAATTTATATATATATATATAAATTTATATTTATATATATATTTAATAAACATGGATGATTGAGCTTTTTACAGATTGTGACATCAGAAGAGCTCCACTCTTGACGAAGATATGAAAAGCACTGTGTCTATTGTGATACTACATATATGTGACACTGATGAAGGCTTAAGCCAGAACACACAAAAAACAAATTTCCCCTTACTTAACTTTTGTGCCGTGATGGCGCGGAGGTTTGAGTTTTGGCTTTTGAGTCTGAAGGTTACCAATTTGAGCCCGGTCAGTTGTTGTATCAAGCATAGAGGCTTGAAAATAATTGTTTTATTTTAATGATGTTTGTTCCATGTGTGACATCAGAAGACATGAATTTAGATCTAGTTATACATTTTTCCCTGTGCACAACATTTGTTCCTGTTGTATAAAAATATATAAAAGAGTAGCAAATCAATCTTGTCTGAAAATTATATTTTGCAAAGTATGTTGTATACTGTTC